>JAFEMH010006846.1:0-110675 GCA_022495995.1 Adenophora triphylla var. japonica | reverse complement strand
GACCCGCTTGCCCTATAGGACCCTCGCCAGGTGGCATCCCTGGGAGGTCGAAATACGGGTGGAATACGAGGGGCTTATAGACGTAGTGACGGGGCCCAGCGATCCGGAATCAGAGTAGTTTGCGAAAAAGAAGAGGCAATCTTTCCCAACCGATTAGGTTAATAAAACATGTTTTAAGTAAACGTGAACAAATAAGCGCATGTTGCATGAGCCTAAAGCCCAAACACCTACCCTCCTTCCATTCCCGAGACATCGAACCTTCGTGTCCTTTCCCCCTTGACTCAGCACAAAGCTTGGTTTCGGGCACTTGGGTCACCGGATTTGATCGGTTGGGAAGAGTCGAAGCGCGTCATCGGCTTCGCCGTTTGTTCCAACTCCGGGTTTCGAGAATGTACGCATCGGCCGGTAATGATGGGGATAACGTCACTCCACCTCCGGGACCCCTCGAGACGAGCAACGGTGGAATCGGTTAGCGAACAGAGATGAGGTTACGGCAGGAAGCACGGCTAAACGGCCTTATGGAGGCTATTAAGAGTCACGGTGCGGCCGCCGGCCTCAATCCGGATGGCACCTTCACCGTGGAAGAGGGACGAGGATGCCAACCCCAGCTCTCGGTCGCCACGACTACACCGGGATGCCGCCACCCACCTCCTATGGTGCCACTACGAGAACCCATGCTCCTCGATTTTCGGGTCGGCCGGCTCCCGAACCACGAGACCACCGGATCCATGCGGCAGATGGCACAAATCGGTGGGGCAAAATCGGTACGGAATGTCTTCTCATGGTTGGGAGCTATCTCGGAATGCCACGGCTAATCGGGATCCCTCCTCGGTTCGGAACCGATCAATTCGGACCCTCGCGGCAACAGCCGCGGTTCGGAATGCCGCCACAACTTGGTTACGGGCCACGGTCGGGGAGCCCCTCCTCGAGAAAGTACTAGTTCTGCTCCTCACACAAATCCATTCCTCACTCGAGACTTCTATGGGATACCAAGCCTCCATCCGGTGTCATCCGAATCACCGGGACCGCGGTACCCGGTGTTACACACCTTCGCCACAAGCGGCCACGCAATTCAACAATGGAACGACGGCCCGCTCTCGAAGCCTACTTACGGGCCCCAGCTCTGGAAATCCAAGTTATCCGGCCACATCGGGGCTGCCCCACCTACTTTGCCGGTTGAAAATCAACGGCCGAAGCCGCAAGGTTCTATCCTTTTGCTCGAGGCTCCTACTCATGCTCCCCGGGGTAACTCGGCCGGGACGGGTTTTCACCTACGTCCCCGGACCGGCCGTTCCCTCTACCGTCTGCACTCCGGTGGTAGCTCCTCTCTCTAGCTCGGCCACTAGCTTGAATGCCATGGTTCCGCCACAAGACCCTCATCCGGCTTTGGTTCATGGAACAACACAGAAATGAAAGCGCGGTTGAGCGAGCGCAGAAAGTACGCCTTAGGCCTACAGACCCGGACTCCATTGTTCCCCTGCCCCACAAATTCGTGATGCCAAATCTGGATCTCTTTGATGGGACCGCATGTCCCAAAACCCATTTGGACACATATACCTTGGCGATGAAAGCCAAAGGATGTACCAATCAGCGGTGGCGACTATTTCGATCTATCCTTGAAGTCAGGTGCCTTAAAATGGTTCTTAGTTTGAAACACGAAGCCGGGGCTACATGGGACCAGATCACCAATGCTTTCACGAGAGAAATATAAGGCCAACTTGGAATGGGAAACAAATAGGGTTGACACCGCAAACAACAAGGTGCAGGCGTCTCCGATGAGAATGTTGGGGACTTTTACAAGCGGTGGAATGCGAAACTTCGGTGAAATGGCTATCCCTCCTTCCGAAGAGGAACAAGCCTGACATCTTCCCGGTCATGCTTGAAAGCCACATCCGAGAGCCTCCCTCGGTCACTTCCCATACTCGAGACTTGCGGGCCATGGTTAACTCTGCGGCTAAGTTTGAAAAGGCCTACAATCGAAGAACGGCCGCACCGCCTACGGATATCGGGCTCCTCCCTGTAAACACCGCCCCTGCTCTGCTAAAGGCAAAGAGATGATTAACTATGCGGGACGGGAATGTAATAACACGACTCCTTTTGCTCCCGAGGAAACCGGCCGAGCCAGGACCGCGGGTCATAAATCTCGAAAACTTTGGAATGCCTGAATGACATCTTTAGGGGAATTTGGTGAAAGAAGGCTTCTTTGCGGCCTTTGGAGAATTTCCAACCCGAAATCCGAATGCTGTGGATACTACAAAGTATTGTGCCTTTCATCAAGCTCACGGACATCGGCGGCATTGCTTCACTCTGAAAAAGGCAATCCGGGGGAATAGAGCAAGGAAAGTTGGAAGGCCCCGAAGGGCCTAACACGATCAAAAATCCGCTTGCCCGAGGAACCATAATCAGGTGAATATGATTGAATGCGGAGAATCTTGTGACCATGAAGATCTTGATGAAGGTCCCCAAATACCGTGGCCAACCTCGTCGAGGATCCTGAATTCGGATTCCCCCTCAGCCTCAAGGATATCGAACGAATCAACCCATCTTGGTCTCGTGTCAGAGACTCCTTGCAAGAATACGAGACCCGCTATTTCTCGGATGAAGGGAAGGCCGATACCGAAGAACTGGGGCTGTTCCGCTCAGAACATGAAAGAACCATTTACACAAGATGGTTAGAACAGTCAAGAAAGATTGAGCAAGAAAGTTTCCGGCGAGCACATCTTGGGGCTTATCGGCAAAGAGGCCGAAGAGCATACGGAGCTAGTGCACTTACGCAAAGTGGCTTTGGGAAAGCCCGAATATGATCCCGAGAACAGCGAAGAATCGGAAGAGGAGGATTCCTTCTATATCCTACACAGTGTCAAATACGTGCCACCCTCTCACTCTTCCCCCGCAATTTCGGGAGGAGAAGGCTGAATCGCGATTACCATCACTTAGGAATGAGAGCATATGACAACTTCTGTGGTGCACGCACCCCTCTTCCCTAGCAGATTTGACCGTCGCTCCTCTCGGCCCGAAATCCCAGTAGTATGGGAAGACGATTCGATGGCGGCGATGACGATGATGACGATGGCGATGATGATGACGAGTGAAGAGTCAAGCGAGACCCCGATCCGGAAACAATGCGGAACAATCATGCAGAAATGAGCCCATGGGAGCCGGGCACAACGGCCGGTTATCGGCAAGCGGCAGACGAAGAAATCTTCGGGAAGACGAATACGAGACCGAGGACATGAAGGCCATGAAGTTTCATGGATGCGAGCACGTGGATGTCTTAGAATTCAACACGCATATCATGCTTTGGGGAAAGGGTTTTCGGGTGTCAGATCCGGGCGATAGTCGAAGATACGATCGAAAGAGGAAAATTAACTCCCATCCGCCCAAATGAGAAAATAACCATGGTTAGATCAAATCCACCCCGAGAACAAAGTAACACTCCTTGTCGGGGTTACCCAAGAAGAGGTCACCTTCCCCGAATGTATGTCGGCTTTCGAGAGAAGTCCTAGGCTGGCATATCTGGGATGCGCCTCCCACACGTAATGCTATAATCATCTCCAACTCTGAATATTACGAGAAAGGAACAAGAATGGCTACACTATACCGGGGAAGAAATCGAAAACCGCCAAGCCCGACAATAGCGACTCTTGTTGCATGATAACTATGAGCAAGGCCGGCCATGAGAGTGAATCGGAGGACGCCCTAGCTGCGTGGGCCATCCGAGGGGCAACAACACAACCCCAAACCCGAAAGCTCATGACTTGGGAAGCGGTTATAAGGGCCGCCCGGGGAAGAGGCCGGTCTGACTCAAACTCGGCCCCGCACCGTTGCCAGAGCTCCGCCGGGCTCGGTGGCCAATAGCCAAAGGGATCCCCATTGACCTAGCGGCATTGAAGAAATCCAGTCAAGAGACGGTGATGAGGAAGTTAATGTTGACCCGATGCAGGGCAGATCTTCCAAGGAAATCCCAAGAGCGAGATAAGAAGGCCACGAGACCAAGCACCAAAAGAAGATCGCCGCCCCTATGCCAAGGCAGTGAAACTCAGGACCACGAAAAAGAGGATCCAGTGCTCACCCCGGTTGAAGCAAACACGGGCCAACATTTCCCTACGGTCTCTACCCACTTCGTCTTATCCCCATGGTGAAGGCTGGAAGAAAGCACAGCTCGCACTCTCGTGCCTATTGATGCTACTCCCAGATGATGTGGTACGGTGATTGGAAACATCCACTACGGGAATATAATCACTTTCACGAGATCTCGACCTCCCTCAATTTGGGTCGATCATAATGAGCCTCTCTTCATCACGATCAGTGGATGAACGACGCCTCCCTCGGGTCTGGTTGATAATGGGTCCGGAATGAACATTCTTCCAGCAAAGATCATGAGCTTGCTTGATATCAAGACTACGAGACTTGAAGCCTTCTTCTCTCACGATCAAGCTTACGACTCAACATCCGGCAGTCCTCGGAGTCGCTACTCTAGACCTTTGGTTTGGACGAGAAATTGATACTGTGGAATTCCGGGTTATCGACATCCCGATTACTTTCAATGCCTGTGGGAAGACCTTAGGTGCACCAAGTCAAAGGGGTCGCCTCGAAGCCTCCACCGGTGTGTGAAATTCGTCTCGAATGGGGATCGACGACCATTTACGGGGATTTAGTCACTTTAGAGGAGCACGGATACGGGCGGAATACCTATTACGGAAATCAAACATGATGAGGAAGGTCACATGCTAACGGGCTTCACGGTCGAGCCTCCCGAGGCCCAAGTGTGCAACATAGATCGACGGTCACTCGGGATAAAATCCCACCGGTCTTGAAAATGATGAGAAAAATGAGCTATCTACCCCGGCCTCCCTGGCCCTGGGAAGCGCCAACAAGGAACTTTCAAACTCCTCGAAGTAAAAGAACAAAATACTCGCCACGGCACAGGATATGAGGCCTCCCGGTGGACCTTTGCAAAGGGAAAAAGATTTGAAGGCTGCCACGGGGAAAGGTCCCGGCCGACAATCCCAAATCTCTCCCCTTCGGTCCTAATTTGGTGACTACTTTGTAAAGGGTCCCACACAACCGGGAAACATCCACGAGCCCACTCCTACGGCGGGATGGCTAAAGCTACGAGGATAGCCTCAACAAGTTCGGAGGAACCAAGGCTAACCCGGTCCGTAGAATGTTCTGGACCTACCCAAGATACACAGGGCTACCACTACCATGAAGAGTGAGTATACCTTCGGGCGTGCGACACAGTGGAACAGGTTTGAGAAGCTCACAACCACTATTCCTACTACTCGGGGAGACCCGAAACAATTCGAATTGCGGTGCCAAAAGCTAAGGCCACGGAATTTCCCTCAAATGATTGGGATGGTGCTGGTTATGCGGCAATTGTTCGAAGAAGAAGTCCAGGTGCCGGACTGATTGATCTCGGCTCGGTCCAAGAGATGATAGCGGCAATTGAGAAGGGAAAACAAAAACGGCCACAGTTCCCGAGTCATGAGGCCACCAAGCAAAGCCGCTAAAAATTGGGAAACTCTCTCGGGCCGTCCGCGACCAAGGAGGAAATGATCACCAAGCTTGGGTTGGTACCCGTCCCTTTGTGTCAATCTAGGACAAGTCCTCCCAGTCTCTCTCTGTTAAGATCGAGTCTCTAGGGTCGTCCAGATGGCCTTACGCTGAAGACTACGAGTGCGTAGCAAGCCTTTGTATTCCCTTTCGTTTTCAATGAAATGACGAACCTTTCTGAGTATCCCTTGATTGCCACTAATGATGAATTAATTAATAAAAAAATTTTTTAATAATAATTCATTAGATAAAGAAGCAGACACATTAAATAAAAAAAAAAAATCAAACAACAAAAAAAAATCTTTAAGCAGGTTGTCCGGAAAGAGGAAAATCGAGCCCAAGCTGCCGAAGAGATTTTGACGAGTATGAATTTGGGAGCTGCGGAAGAGCTAAAGAGAGCCTTGATTGGCGACTTTTTCGAAGGAATCAAAAAGGATGCTCTGCAAAATCCTACAAAATCCTCAATTCAAAGAAAGTTGCCCTCTTCATCAAAGAAAACATCATGTGCAGATACGGGTTGCCGGCCGAAATCATTTCAGATAATGGATCCCACTTCGAAGGGGAATGTGACAGGTTCTTTGGCGGAATTCCGAATAACCCGTCACAAGTCATCACCCTACGGGCCCCAAACCAACGGAGCCGTCGAAGCAGCAAACAAGACTTTGGAAAATATCATCAGGAAAATGGTGTCAAGGCGAGAGATTGGCCCGAGAAGTTACACGGCACTGCGGGGCTACGAGAACATCGGTCGAGAACGGCAGGCGGGAAACACCTTTTGCCCTCACATACGGAATGGAAGCCGTACTCCCAATCGAGCTAGAGATCCCCTCGCTCCAGGTATCTTCTGGAAAGCCGGATCAACGAGGTCGAATGGCTCCAGTCGCCATGACGAATTGGCCCTACTAGACGAACGCCGATTGAAGGCCATGGAACACATCCGGGTCTACCAAGGAAGAATGGCTAGAGCCTTCGACAAGAAAGTAAAGCATCGGGAGATCCGAGAAGGTGATCTCGCTCTAAAAGAAAAGCCCCGGTCCGTATCAACCCTCTCGGCAAATGGGAACTGTATGGGTCGGGCCATATGTCGTCCCGGAAGATCTTCTCCGGAGGAGCTCATGCAACTTGCGGACCTCGACGGGAATCCTTTGTACACCCGAGTGAATGGTGACAAGGCTGCGCGAGATACTACGCGTAAAAAAAAAAAAAAAAAAAAAAAAAAAAAACAACAAAAAAAAAAAGAGAGTGCTAAAAGAGTAATACCCAACTAGGTTAGAAACCCGAAAAGGGCGGCCTAGGTAAAAAACGAGGTTGCACCAAAAAAAAACAAAAAAAAAAAGACAAAAAAAAAAACAACAAAAAAAAAAAGAGAGTGCTAAAAGAGTAATACCCAACTAGGTTAGAAACCCGAAAAGGGCGGCCTAGGTAAAAAACGGGGTTGCACCAAAAAAAAAACAAAAAAAAAAAAGAGTGCTAAAGAGTAATACCCAACTAGGTTAGAAACCCGAAAAGGGCGGCCTAGGTAAAAAACGAGGGTTGCACCAAAAAAAAAAAAAAAAAAAAAAAAAACAAAAAGAGTTCACCGGGTTGAACTACGAAGACTGAGCTCCTCAAAATGAGGAACGTGGCGGCGGAAACGGTTCGGTCTAAAGCACAAATAAAAGCCATACTTTGGCATCAATACAATTGATCGAGACCATGAAAGCGTCTCAAAAAACTCTAAAGCAATTCAAATATTCATTACAAGTTAAAAGCTCTTTGATGAGTCTAAGCCCGATTCATTCCTACAGCGGCAACTTTGCTAAAAGAAAACTAAGATACATAATCAAACTAATGTGTACGTCATGGCAAGAAAGGGATACTTGGAAACCTCGGAGTCACTCCAAGCCACTCGTGCTTGGCCTCTCCCTTCTTCTTCCCCCTCAGGAGTCTTTCTCTTACGAGCCAGGAAAAATGTCGGTATTCCTCCTACCAAGCTCTGGTATAGGAACGGGGTCTATCAAACCGGCCTCTGTCGGGGCCTTAGTAGCCACTAGCGTCATCCCTCATCTCCTGTAACCTAGGCGGTAACATAGGAGCCCTCCTCTCCTGTCTCTTGACGTAAGCCTCATAATCGGTCCACGGCGTCTCCGCTCTGTCATGAGGATTGGCCCTCGCCTCGGCCCTCCTCCTCTCGAAGCTTGATCCGGTCCTCCGCACCCATAATGGCCTCACGCCGTCTCAAAATAGCCACTGAGTCTCTCCTAGATGCCCCTCGTACCAATCCGGGTACCAAGTGGTCGGGAACACCGGTCTCGGACGCTGAGAATGACCCGAGGAGGAAAGGCATCATACCTCCATGCTCGGGAAAGAAATGGAAACACCGAGGGATCATCCATGGAAACGGGAGCCACCACCACGGTGGCTATATCATCAAAACCCTCCAAAGGAACTGCTCCAAGCCAAGCTGTCTCGGGACCAAAGCCGGGATATAGAAGGCTGGGTGAGAAAGCCCAGGAAGCATGACCACGGGAGACCCATCTGAAGCACTCTTCGAGTCTCCACCCGCCAATGAGGCACCAACCATCGATATCTTCGATCTGGCGACCCTCCATCCAACGCTCCCACGAGCCACGATCATCAAAATCTACATCAACACCTCTCTGGCAAAAGTCCAAGGCTGATCATATCGAGAGGTTTCCCGAAAAAGAACCCCCAAACGCTCCATCGGCCACGGGGTCAAGAGAAGCGGGCTGCCCCCATGCATATACCGTCTCCGGTAGCTAATCTGTCGAGAGCATGGAAGGTCTCCCCGAGATCAAAGGAATGACATCTACGCCGGGCGGCGGTGAACAACAACATCCAGCAAAGCTCGATGACGGATCCCAAAGGAATAGACCATGAACAAAGTGCCGAACATGCAAAGTGCAAAGGCATCCCAATAGGCGTCATCCACCAAGCCTAAGCCCCTAAATCTGTCGGGAAGACCGGAAATATCAAAATGGTCGGGACCGCGGATCATGCCTCGTGTTTCCTCCGGGGAAAGATGAAGAAGGTTGCACAACTTGTCAACAAAAGAAGCTCCTCCGGACAAAGGAATTGCTATCTCCTCCACCTCCGGACCTCCAAGCAAGGCCCGAAATTCTTTGACAGTCGGAACAATCTCGTTGAAGGAAAGGCAAAAGACATGCCTTCTAGTATCCCAAAACGAAGAAGAAGCTCTTAAGAGGTCATAATCCGGAACCAATTCTTTGAGAGACCACAAGCATCGTACCTTGTACCGTTCTTCAAAGAAAGACCTTCTCTCATGCATAATTTCCCGGGACCAATCCTTGAACTTGTTGAAAAATGACATTTGGGATTCTTGGGATAACTTTGAGGGAGCTTTTCTAAGGCTTTCCATGGTTTTTCTCTCTTCCTCCCGAAAATGGCTGTTTGAATTTGGAGGTTGAAGAGGATATTTGAATTTGAAATAAAGCAAGACCCAGTGCGGACCAAAATTAAAGGACACTGTCGGATGCGGGATTCCTCCGCGCGGATGGGATTGCTTCCCCGAGAAAAATTCTGCAACGAGTCAAGTGCTACACCAAAAAAGGAATATTCCGTCGGTTGCTCGAAACTTGTGCAAAAACCCCCCCCAAACCAGTCCATATACCAAACACCCTTGCCAAAAAAAAAAATCAAGGCTCATGCAACACTGCATTCATATTGCATTGCATTCATAAATAAAATCCTAAATTATTACATTCCAAAAAAGAGAGTGTGCAAAAAAAAAAACAAACAAACATAAATAAAATCCTAAATTATTACATCCAAAAAAAAATGTGCATAATCTGTACAAATCTAAATCTCAAAAAAAAAAAATCAATCGGAGTCTCCAGCACCCGATGTCTCCCCCCGGCCCCTCTTGCGACTCGGGCCCGCCTCGTCGGGGAGCCACTGAAAGTCTCGGGCTCGAATCGTCCTCATCTCCCGAGAAGAGGCTCGTCGGGACCAAGCGGCACACTACGATAGGGTAAACCCGGATCCACGAAGAAATCGAATCCGAAGGTGAAGGCGTCCGACTCCTGAACATACGGAGACGACCCACCATGCCGCGGACGTGTCCACTGCCGTACGGATCCCCAAGAATGACGTGATCCGAAGGCAGTGCCGCGCGGTGATCAATGAGAGGAGAAAGAGGGGTCTCGGAAGAAGTCTCCGAGGGAATAGGAGAAGCCTCCCGTCGGACAGGTGCCGGCCGTGGTCGCCTCGCTCTAGCCTGAGGAGCCCCGCAAGCGACCATCCTACTAATGAATCTCTTAGCCCCGATCACTTGCTTCGTCAGCTTCTCGACGACCACCTCCGTAAACTGCACAAAAGCAAAAGCGTCAAAAAAAAAGGTGACGCTAAAGATGATGAAACAAAGGAAAGAAAAGAAGGGGAAAAGGTGAAACCATACCTTCATACCCGGACGAGGCCGGAAAGCTCGTGGAAGTCGCTCGGGCTGAGGGATCTGCACCCTCAATCGGACCCCGTCCTGGATATAGGAAAAATCCGTCCGAGGGTACCGCGGGATCCCAAGCCCCTCCCTATCCAAAACCTGAGGCATCCTCAGCCTCCTCAAGACGAACGTCGCATACGGCTCAATCGCCACGAAATCCGAGAAGTGCTGGCCGGCTCTGTAATCATCCCAGGTCACGGACCGATCACTCGGGTGCATCATATCAGCAGGAGGCTCCACCGGTGTCCTCAAAGGCGAGTTCACGCCATGCTGGCGCGTCACCCTCTCTCCCAGATAATATGCATCGCAGGTCAAACCCCTCAAAATCCTCCGCTGCACTGTCCAGATCTCGGCACCCTTGGTGCGCTACCTCAAAGCGATCCCGGGGGAAGAATATCATCCCCTCATCTGTCTCGGCCTCCCCAGTCGAAAGGAAGGCGATCCGCGTACAGAGTCGTACGCCCTGGAGCTTATCTTTTCCGGGCATGCTTGGACCAAGGCGCATGGCCGGATACGCCCGACGTACGCCTCGAGTGCCTCCACACCGTGACGTGGAAAAACTCCAACGCCCATACACGAAAGGTAAAAATTCAATCAATCCGAGTGCAAAAAGAAGTGCGTGCTCAAAGGAAAGAGGGAAAGCAAAAGAGAGCTTATACCTCAGAGCAAACTCGAAGCGGTACAAGGAGGAGCTCACGGCCTTCAGAAATTTGTATCTATCAGAGCGAAGTACGGCTCGGCCCGGCCGGCCTCCCCCGGGAAATATCTCCAACCGTCTCCATGTCCTCCAAGGACCTCGGCAAGGCAAAGACCGCTGTCCCCTCGGCATGACCAAAGAGCGTGCTCGAGAAAGTAAACCACGGGAAGGACCTAGCAATGCGCTCGGCGCTAAACCTATCCTCCCGGCCTCGTAACTCGCTATGGTCTCCACGATCTTGCCGTAGACCACGGCATACTCCATCCCCATCCCCTTTTTGGGAATAGGGGAAAATCCAAGAAGGTCTGCAGGTCCGCGTCAGCTTTGTAGCCATCTCTCCACTCAATCTTTGCGTCCATTGAAGGACAGACCCGTGATCGCCGGCATAGTCGGAAGGCGTAACGGTCGCCTCGCCCCGGAAGAAGTGGAAGGTGTGGGTCGCGTCCCACGATCTTTGCGCGAGCAAACATCAAGCCCTTGCTCTTAGGGAACTTGACCAGTCCCCTCAAGCACTTGACGAACTCCCAGAGCCCCGTCTCAACAACGATCTGTCTCGGACTCGACAAAGCTCCTCGGCCCGCGTTCGGAAGCCGGTCCCACAAGTCAATCACAGACTCCACCGATCCTCGAGTCTTCATTTTGTTCAGCTGCTCCGTCACAAAACGGTGTCCGCCCTGTAAAAAAAAAAAGAGAAGAGAAAATGTCAAAAAGATTGCATTTGCATTAAAAAAAAAAAAAAGAAGAAATTTCGACAGCATAACTGCATACAATGAGCATAGCCCCATTTTTCTCGCATGAAATAAAACAATTTTCAGCAAGTCCCAATGCATTCATCAAAAAAAAAAAAAAAGGATGCATTCCTACGGAAGTAAAAACTCCGTCCCATTTTCAACAAAAAAAATGCATACATGCATATCATCCATCTTACATGCGACGGGAGGAAAAATCCGTCCCACTTTTCAAAAAAAAAAATCCTAAACATACATCTCATATTGGCAAAATGCCCATTCTTTCCAAACAAAATGCATGCATTGCACCAATATCAAAATTCAATTTCAAAAAAAAAAAAAATCATCATCATCAAGAACATGCAATATTCAATTACAAAAAAAAAACAATTATAATTCTCGAATTTTCACATGCAATTTCGGATACAAAAAAAAATGGCAAAAATGCCAATTCTTTTTTCCAAGCAAAATGCACATTTTGGGTTACTCATATACTCATTACAACATGCAAAGCATCAAAATCAAAATTCAAAGCCAAGAATATCAATCATTCGAATTTTCAAAAAAAAAAATTCAAAAAATCACCCAAAAATTTCAAGCAAGAAATCGACAAGAGGATCAAGAGGATTCGAAGTATACCGTTCGGAGATGCGGATCCGAAGCCCAATGTTGCCAAGCATCGGGGTAATGCTCCTCCTCGACCGACTGCGAAAGATTGTAATGCCTCCTCATCCGGACAAGCTCCAATCGCCTCTCCGCTATAGGACCACGCCCTTGGCCTTGAAAAGCGCCTTCCCCGTGTTCCATTGCTCAAAAAATCGAAGAAATCGGACGAATTTTGAAGCTCCTAGGCCAACAATGGCGGCTCTGCTCTCTCCCTCTCTCGTCTGTGTTCAAAAAATTGAATGGGGAAGAAGAAGGGCGTTGGCCCCATTAATACCCCTGACTTTCCATCCCTATCCGCGCGGATGAGATTGTCAGGGTCAAAATGACCCTTTTGCCCCTTAAAATTTCAGGACTCTGCAATTCAGTCCCCAACTTGACAAAGTTAACCAAAGTTAACCAAAGTCAGCCCCTGTAAGTGCTCCAATTTGAGCTTGTTAGAATTTTCGTTAGAAAATTAACGAAAGTTATAACATTTCTAACAATTCCTAACTATCCTAACATTTCTAACAAAGGGAGGGTAGAATGGGCATTGCCAAATGAAGTTAAACCAAGAAAAGCATCTTAAAAAGCAAAACAAAAGAATAAAACCATAAATAGAAAATTTGGAAACACAAAAAGCTCCGTTTATTTGGTTTTTTTGAATTTTTATTCTTCTGTCTAAAGCCTAAGGCGAGTAATTAATGAACGGTGCACGCCTACGGCCTTGTCCGCGCGGATACCTTTGCATTTTCGGGAGGGCTATAAATTGAGCCCTCCAGTCACAAAAATAAAGAAAAAAGAACACAAATGCAACGAACCTCTGGCGAAATATAGAGAGAAAACAGTGAGAATTCTCAAGAATTGTCACCCTTTTCTCTCCAATCTTTCCCAACTCATACTCATCCACTCACTCTCATATTAAAGCCCTAAACACTCATACACTCAAGCCAAACACTCAAGAACACAAGGAAGATTGGTAAACCCTCCTCTTCCTAACCCTAAATCTCATCCATGCATGCATCTTCAAACTACAAAATGTAGTTCTTTCATCTTCTTTCTCTAGATCTAAGAAGATCACCATGGAAGACCATCTCCATGGATGATCTTCTACAAAGATCAACATTATTTTCAAAGCTTTTCTTGTTTACTTGCAAAAATGCACTTTCAAAACCCTAAAACCATTTTCAAGCACTAAATCTTGATTTCAAAGGGTAAAATCCCCTCCCCAAGCAAATGAAATGCTTAGTCCTAATGTACCCCAAGGATGGTTTGGTATAGTTGATTCACCACTAAAATGTCTAGTGATCACTAACCAAAACCTAGGGAAATGGGGACAAGCATGGATGCAAAACCCCCTTTAAAATCATATTTTCTTTCTTGAGAAGTTGCTGTCCAGTAGCAAATTTCTCAGACCTCAGTCCATGGTCTTAATTTTTGGACACAGATGAACTTGGAATTTGGTGTTGACTACAAAACACTTTTTGTAGCCAACATCCAGAGCTTTCCAGACATATTTTTACCTTATTTTTTGGGTGAGTAAAACTCCTCTTTTCAATTTTTCTTTCAGAGGCTAGTTCATCAGCTTCTGGGAATCCAGATCTCATATCTGAGGTTTCCAGAAGGTTTTGACCCCTCAAATATTCTCCAAAATGGAAATTTCTTTCACACAAAGTTTATTCAAGGAGTCTAGAGAAACTTTCATTCTCTGAGTTCATCCAGATTATGAAGTTTTAGGACCCTTGAATCCATTTCAAAATCAGGTGTCTGCTGCCATTTTCTTCTGGCAGAAGTGACTTCTCAACTTCAAAAGGTTTTTTGAGTACCAAATCTCAAACCAAAAATTCTCCAAAAAATCATGGGATCAGTTTAAAGTCTTAAAAAGACATCCCAATTTTTACTTTTTCCAGTTTCAACTTATTTTGGCCAAAACACACACACACAAATGATTTTCAGCTTGGAAGACTCGTTTTTACGAGGCGCGTCGGGTGCACACTAACGTCCTTCCCGACGCGTAACATGACCTCCGAACCTAAATCTCTGATCTCGGGCTTTTTTCAAAGTTTTGGCCCTTCAAAATTAAAATGGCGTGGCGACTCCGTTTTTTTCCGGTTTTATTTGGTTTTTCAAAGAAACGCAAAAAAGCCGAATTTTTCCCATATCGTCACAGTGGCGACTCCGCTGGGGATAAAGCTTTTTTTTAATAAAAAAAAAATGGTATTCGGTATATTGGTGGAAACCACTAAATTTCCCGTTATCGCCTCCTAACACGAGTCGGGGATAAATTGTGGTCTAACAATCCCACGTACCGGTATCACCGTTTTCAAAAAAAAAAGCTTTTGAGGGTCAAGCTTCCGTCCCGGCTTTGAAAATCATTTTTGTGTGTGTGTTGATTTTTTTGCACAGTTTTCATGTTGTTTTGGCCGCCTCGGAGAAAGTCAAAATTTTGACTGTCGGAATAATGTCCCTAACTGTCGGAATTTTCATGCTTTCGTGCTTATGTGCTCATAAAAAAATTCAAAAAAAAAAAGAGATTTTCAAAAAAAAAAAAGAAAATTTCCAAAAAAATCATGCATCATATTTTTAAGACACATAAAAAAATCTCTATTTTACTCAGAAAAAGAATATAGACTGTTTGCACACTACGCGCACGTGACCGTACCTTTGCACACTACGTCCTTAACCAGGGAAATCCTTGTCGCGGTCCGTTTGGTCTTATTACGCCTCTCGGATGAGCACGGGACTACCCAAACATCCCATGGAGCCTCGTGTCGACCATGCACTTGTCCGTGACACACTTTGTCAGAGACCCGATTGGTTTTTAGTCTGGTGCTGTGTCATGCCACTGTCCGTGTATAGACCTTTCCTTTCAAGCCTTTGTCGGCATACCGACTCAATATCTCTCGGGTCCCTAATCGGTCGCTAATCGGTCGAAGTTACGCGGTTTTCCGCCGCAGACTTTGACCAAGATATTGACCAGGCGCCTTGACTTCGGCTCGGCGGCACAAATTATACAACGACTCCCAGCATTGACACTTTGAGTCATCAAGGATTAATGATTATTCCATGCCTAATTACGGCTTAGCGACGACAAGTCAAGATCAATCGTGGACGCTTATCGGTCAAATCATGCCGAGCTTTTTGTCGAGCCCTCGGACATGATCTTGACTTTCGAAGTCGGCTTTGTCCGTAATTTACATCGAATGCTCGTTAAGACTCGATTACCCGCCGAGACTTCTAGGATCGTTTTCTTTCGGTCGGTGGGACCCGCTTGCCCTATAGGACCCTCGCCCGGGGCTGTCCACCACGGGAGGTCGAAATACGGGTGGAATACGAGGGGCTTATAGACGTAGTGACGGGGCCCGCGATCCGGGAATCGAGTAGTTTGCGAAAAAGAAGAGCAATCTTTTCCAACCGATTAGGTTAATAAAACATGTTTTAAGTAAACGTGAACAAATAAGCTGCATGTTGTATGAGCCTAAAGCCCAAACACCTACCCTCCTTCCATTCCCGGACATCGAACCTTCATGTCCTTTCCCCATGACTCCGCACAAAGCTTGGTTTCGGGCAGGGTCACCGTTTGATCGGTTGGGAAGAGTCAAGCGCATCGTCGGCTTCGCCGTTTGTTCCAACTCCGAGGTTTGAGGAATGTACGCATCGGCCGCATTAATGATGGGGATAACGTCACTCCGCCTCCGGGACCCCTCGAGACAGAGCAACGGTGGAATCGGTTAGCGAGAACGAGATGAGGTTACGACAGGAAGCACGGCTAAACGGCCTTATGGAGGCTATTAAGAGTCACGGTCGGCCGCCGGCCTCAATCCGGATGGCACCTTCACCGTGGAAGAAGACGAGGATGCCAACCCCACTCTCGGTCGCCACGATTACACCGGGATGCCGCCACCCACCTCCTATGGTGCCACTACCCAGAACCCATGCTCCTCGATTTTCGGGTCGACCCGGCTCCCGACCACGAGACCACCGGATCCGTACGGCAGGCAGCCTGAAATCGGTGGGGGCAAAATCGGTGCACGGAATGTCTTCTCATGGTTGGGGCTATCTCGGAATGCCACGGCTGATCGGGATCCCTCCTCGGTTCGGAACCGATCAATCAGGACCTTCACGGCCAGCCCATGATTCGGCATGCCGCCACAACAGTTACGGACCACGATCGAAGCCCCTCCTCAAAAGCAGTACTAGTTCGTTTGCTCCTCACACAAATCCATTCCTCACTCGAGACTTCTATGGGTTACCGAGCCTCCATCCCGGTGTCATCCGAATCACCGGGACCGCAGTACCCCCGGGTTACACACCTTCACCACAAGCGGCCATGCAATTCAACAATCGGGACGGCGGCCGCACTCAAGCCTACTTACGGGCCCCACTCTGGAAATCCAAGTTATCCAGGCTACATCGGGGCTGCCCCACCTACTTTGCCGGTTGAAAATCCACGGCAAGCCGCGAGGTTCTACCCTTTTGCTCGGGCTCCTACTCATGCTCCCCCAGGGTAACTCGGCCCGGGACGGGTTTTCACCTACGTCCCGGACCGGCCGTTCCCTCCACCGGTCTGCCTCCGGTGGTAGCTCCTCTCTCTAGCTCGGCCACTAGCTTGAATGCCATGGTTCCGCCACAAGACCCTCATCCGGCTTTGGTTCATGGAACAACACAAGGAAATGAAAGCGCAGATCGCCGAACTCGCAAGAAGTACGCCTTCCGGCCTACGAGACCCGGACTCCATTTGTTCCCCTGCCCCACAAATTCGTGATGCCAAATCTGGATCTCTTTGATGGAACCGCATGTCCGAAAACCCATTTGGACACATATACCTTGGCGATGAAAGCCAAAGGATGTACCAATCGGCGGCTAGGCGACTATTTGATCTATCTTTGAAGTCCGGTGCCTTGAAGTGGTTCTTCCGTTTGAAACACGAAGCCGGGGCTACATGGGACCAGATTACCAATGCCTTCACGAGAAAAATATAAGGCCAACTTGGAATGGGAAACAAATAGGGTTGACCTACAAACAACGGTGCGGCGATCACGATGAGAATGTTGGGGACTTTTACAAGCGGTGGAATTCGAAACTCAGTGAAATGGCCATCCCTCCTTAGAAGAGGAACAAGCTGGACATCTTCCGGTCATGCTTGAAACCACATGCGAGAGCCTCCCTCGGTCACTTCCCATACTCGGACTTGCGGGCCATGGTTAACTCTGCGGCTAAGTTCGAAAAGGCCTACAATCGGCAACCGGTTCTTTGCACACCCGCCTCTGAGATATCGGGCTCCTCCTGCAAACACCGCCCTGCTCACGCCAAGGGCAAAGAGACGATTAATTATGCGGGACAGGAATGTAGTAACACGACTCCTTTTGCTCCAGAAACCGGCCGAGCCTGCACCGCGGGTCATAAACCTCGAAAGCTTTGGAATGCCCCCTGAATGACATCTTTAGGGGGCGGTGAAAGAAGGCTTGCTACGGCCTTTGGAGAATTTCCAACCCGGAAATCCGAATGCTCCCGTGGATACTACAAAGTATTGTGCCTTTCATCAAGCTCACGGACATCCGACCTGACACCGCTTTACTCGAAAAAGGCAATCCAGGGGCTAATAGATCAAGGAAAGTTGGAAGGCCAGGGGCCCAACACAGCCAAAAATCCGCCGCCACGGAACCATAATCAGGTGAATATGATCGAATGCGGAGAGTCTTCACACGCCCAGGAAGATGCTGATGGAGGTTCCCAAATACCCGTGGCCAACCTCGTCGAGGATCACGAATTCGGATTCCCCCTCGGCCTCGAGGATATCGAGCGAATCAACCCATCTTGGTCCCATGTCGGAGACTCCTTGCAAGAATACGAGGCCCGCTACTTTTCGGGTGAAGGGAAGGCCGATACCAGAAGAGCAGAACATTCCGCTCGAACATGAAAGAACTATTTATACAAGATGGTTAGAGCAGTCAAGAAAGATTGAGCAAGAAAGCTTCCGGCGGGCACTGTGCGGGGCTTATCAAAGAAAGAGGCCGAAGAGCATACGGAGCTAGTACACTTCTGCAAATTGGCTTTGGGAAAGCCCGAATATGATCCCGAGAACAGCGAAGAATCGGAAGAGGAGGATTCCTTCTATATCCTACACAGTGTCAAATATGTGCCGCCCCACTCTCACTCTTCCCCCGCAATTTACGGGAGGAGAAGGCGAATCGCGATTACCATCACTTCCGGAATGGGAGCATATGACAACTTCGCGTTTGCCGCACGCACCCTCTTCCCTAACAGATTTGACCGTCGCTCTCTCGGTGATATCCCCGTGGTATGGGAAGACGATTCTGATGACAGCGATGACGATGATGACGATGACGATGATGATGACGAGAGCGAAGAGTCAACTGAGGCCCCAGATCCGGAAACAATCTGGAACAATCATGCCCGAAATGAACCCATGGGAGCAAGCCACAATGGTTGGTTGTCACCAAGCGACGATGAAGGACCGCCAGAAAGTGCGGATCAGATTCCGTGGAGACAGACCCCTACGAGGTGTCACTTGTAAGATGCATTTGTGGCCAATGCCCGGATACTCCAGAGGATGAGGGACAGCAAAGCCCGCGCCCAGATCCGTACATATCCGAAATCCTAGAACACAACGTTCCTTATAAGAACCTGAATGGTGAATGGAGAAGGTTTATTGAAGCACTGGTCGAAAATGGAGGGTTTCAGCCACCGGAAGATGAAGAATTCGTAAACGTTATTGGATCTTTTTCTTCTTTCCCACGAACGGATGGCGTAACAACCGTAAGGGTCACAGCCTGCCGCTCGAGCGCGGCCCGAATAATGCTCACTGCAAATCACTGAAAGGGTTATCGATCTGAACGCTTCTCCCAGTGGCCTTCATACCTGTGAGTCCACATGACGCCTTTCTCTAATTGCTACGGGCAGGTTCACAATGGACCCCGGGTGCTCCTTATTTTGGACACGAGATCTATCGAGCCGCTACCTCAAGCTACGAAGGGGAACGTTGCCTATCCTTCACTGTGGCTGCCCTACCTCGCAAGGCGAAAGAAAAAGGATATACGATGAGATGGAGGCCGATAGCCACAACTCGTGGGCCATCCAAGGGATGAAATCGAAAGCCGCCGAGTCCCGACAATAGCAACTCTTGTTGCATGATAACAATGAGCAAGGCCGGCCATGAGAATGAACCAGGGAGGACGCCCCTAGCTCGTGGGCCATCCAAGGGGCAACAACACAACCCCAAACCCAAAGCCTCGTGACTTGGGAAGCAGATTCTATAAGGGCCGCCCAGGAAGAGGCCATGCATACCAAGCTCACCCGCACTGCTGGCCTAGGCTCGCTGTAATCGGTGGCCAATAGCCAAAAGGGCTCCCCTGTTAACGTTGGCAGCGTTGAAGAAATCTAGTCAAGAGACGACTGATGAGGAAGTTAATCTGTTGACCCGATCTGGGCAGATTTTCCAAGGAAATCCTAAAGCAGATAAGAAGGCCACAGACCAAGCACCAAAAGAAGATCGCCGCCCCTATGCTAAGACAGCTGAAACTCCAGGACCACGAAAAAGAGGATCCCGTGCTCACCCGGTTGAAGCAAACACAGGCCAACATTTCCCTCTCGGTCTCTACTCACTTCGTCTTATCCCCATAAAAGCCGGAAGAAAGCTTTGGCTCGCACTCTCGTGCCTATTGATGCTACTCCCGATGATGTGGTACAGTGATTGGAAACATCCACTACGGGAACATAATCACTTTCACGGATCTCGACCTCCCTCAATTTGGGGCCGATCATAATGAGCCTCTCTTCATCACACCCACTGGATGAACGACGCCTCCCTCGGGTCCCGGTTGATAATGGGTCGGAATGAACATTCTTCCAAAGAAAGATCATGAGCTTGCTCGATATCAAGACTACAGACTTGAAGCCTTCTTCTCTCACGGTCAAAGCTTACGACTCAACATCCCGAGCAGTCCTCGGAGTCGCTACTTTAGACCTCTCGGTTTGGACGAAATTGATACTGTGGAATTCCAGGTTATCGACATCCCGATTACTTTCAATGCCCGCTGGGAAGACCTTGGCCGCACCAAGTCAAAGGGGTCGCCTCAAGCCTCCACGGTGTGTGAAATTCATCTCGAATGGGGATCCGACGACCATTTACGGGGATTTAGTCACTTTAGAGGGCACGGATACGGGCGGAATACCTATTACGGAAATCAAACATGATGAGGAAGGTCACATGCTAACGGGCTTCACTGGTCGAGCCTCCCAAGGCCCAAGTGTGCAACATTGCTAGATTCGACGTCACCCTCGGGATAAAATCCCACCAGTCTTGAAAATGATGAGAAAAATGAGCTACCTACCCGGCCTCTGATGCGGGGAAGCGCCAACAAGGAACTTTCAAACTCATCGAAGTGAAAGGACAAAATACTCGCCACGGCACGGGATATGAGGCCTCCCAAATGACACTGCAAAGGGAAAGAGATTTGAAGCCGCCACAGAAAGGTCCCGGCCGACAATCCCAAATCTCTCCCCTTCCCCTAATTTGGCCGACTACTTTGTAAAGGGTCCCACACAACCAGGAAACATCACAGAGCCCACTCCTACGGCGGGATGGCTAAAGCTACAGGATAGCCTCAACAAGTTCGAGGAACCAAGGCTAACCCGGTCCGTAGAATGTTCTGGACCTACCCAAGATACCCGGAGCTACCACTGCCATGAAAAGTGAGTATACCTTCGAGGCGTGCCCGACTCCGGTGGAACAGGTTCGAGAAGCTCACAACCACTATTCCTACCGCCAGAAGATCCGAAACCCGAATTCGAACGCGACAAAGTGCCAAAAGCTAAGGCCACGGAATTTCCCTCGGATGATTGGGATGGTCTCGATTATGCAGCAATTGTTCGAAGAAAAGTCCAGTGCCGGGACCCGATTGATCTCGGCTCACCAAGAGATGATAGCGGCAATTGAGAAAGGAGAACAAAAGCAAAGACAGCTCCCGAGTCATGAGGCCACCAACAGCGATGCCGCTAAAGAATTGGGAAAACCTCTCGTGCCCGTCCGCGACCAAGGAGGAAATGATCACCAAGCTTGGAGTGGTCCCCGTCCCTTTGTGTCAATCTAGGACAAGTCCTCCCGGTCTCTCTCGTTAGGATCGAGTCTCTAGGGTCGTCCGATGGCCTTACGCCCGAAGACTACGAGTCCGTAGCAAGCACCGTATCCCCTTTCGTTTTCAATGAAATGACGAACCTTTTCGAGTATCCCTTGATTGCCACTTTAACTAATGATGAATTAATTAATAAAAAATTTTTTTTTAATAATAATTCATTAGATAAAGAAGCAAGAGACACATTAAACAAAAAAATCAAACAACAAAAAAAAAAATCTTTAAGCAGTTGTCAGGAAGAGGAAAATCGAGCCCAAGCCGCCGAGGAGATTTTGGCAAGTGTGAATGGAGGCTATGGGAAAAGCCTAAAGAGACGCAGATTGGCGATTTCTTCAAGGAATCGAAAAGGATGCTCTGCCAAGTCCTACAAAATCCTCAATTCAAAGAAAGTTGCCCTCTTCATCAAAGAAAACATCATGTGGATACGGTTGCCGGCCAGAAATCATTTCAGATAATGGATCCCACTTCGAAGGGGAATGTGACGGAGCGCGAGAATTCCGAATAACCCGTCACAAGTCATCTCCCTACAGGCCCCAAACCAACTGAGCCGTCAAGCAAAGAAACAAGACTCGGAAAATATCATCCGGAAAATGGCTGTCCAAGGCGAGATTGGCCCGAGAAGTTACACTTGGCACTCTGGGGCTACGTAACATCGGTCGAACGGCAAGCTGGGAAACACCTTTTGCCCTCACATACGGAATGGAAGCCGTACTCCCAATCGAGCCGGAAATACCTCGCTCCGTATACCGCCGGAAAGCCAAATCAACGAGGTCGAATGGCTCCAGAGTCGCCATGACGAATTGGCCCTACGACGAACGGCGACCAAGGCCATGGAACACATCCGGCCTATCAAGGAAGAATGGCGAGCCTTCGACAAAAAAGTAAAGCATCGGGAAATCCGAGAAGGGGATCTCGTTCTAAAAGAAAAGCCCCCAGTCCGTATCAACCCCCTCGGCAAATGGGAGCCTGTATGGGTCGGGAAATCCGAGAAGGGGATCTCGTTCTAAAAGAATGCGCGACGCCTTCACAAAAAGAGTTAGACCCAACTAGGTAAAAACAGAAGGGCAAAAAAAAAAAAAACCAAAAAAAAAACAAAAACACAAAAAAAAAGAGTGCTAAAAGAGTAATACCCAACTAGGTTAGAAACCCGAGAAGGGCGGCCTAGGTAAAAACAGGTTGCACCAAAAAAAAAAGACCAAAAAAACACAAAAAAAAGAGTGCTAAAGAGTAATACCCGAACTAGGTTAGAAACCCGAAAAGGGCGACCTAGGTAAAAAACGAGGTTGCACCAAAAAAACAAAAAAGAGTTCACCGGTTTGAACTACGAAGACTGAGCTCCTCAAAATGAGGGAACGTAGGCGGCGGAAACGGTTCGGTCTAAGCACAAATAAAAAGCCATACTTTGGCATCAATACAATTGATCGAGACCATGAAAGCGTCTCGAAAAACTCTAAAGCAATTCAAATATTCATTACAAATTAAAAGCTCTTTGATGAGTCTAAGCCCGATTCATTCCTACAAGCGGCAACCTCGCTAAAAGAAAACTAAGATACATAATCAAACTAATGTGTCTGCCATGGCAAGAAAGGGATACTCGGAAACCTCGGAGTCACTCCAAGCCACTCGTCTTGGCCTCTCCCTTCTTCTTCCCCCTCCAGTCTTTCTCTTCGAGCCAGGAAAAATGTCGGTATTCCTCCTACCAAGCTCTGGTATAGGAGCAGTGGTCTATCAAACCGGCCTCTGTCGGGGCCTTAGTAGCCCTAGCGTCATCCCTCATCTCCTGTAACCTAGGCGGTACCATAGGAGCCCTCCTCTCCTGTCTCTTGACGTAAGCCTCATAATCAGCCACGGCATCTCCGCTCTGTCATGAGGGTTGGCCCTCGCCTCGGCCCTCCTCCTCTCGAAGCTTGATCTGGTCCTCCGCACCCATAATGGCCTCACGCCGTCTCAAAATAGCCACCTGAGTCTCTCCCGGATGCCCTCGTACCAATCCAGTACCAAGTGGTCGGGAACAGGTCTCTGACGCTGAGAATGACCCGAGGAGGAAAGGCATCGTACCTCCATACTCGGGAAAGAAATGGAAACACCGAGGGATCATCCATGGAAAGCAGGAGCCACCACCCCGGTAGCTATATCATCAAAACCCTCCAAAGGAACTGCTCCAAGCCAATGTCTCGGGACCAAAGCCGGGATATAAAGCTGGCGAGAAAGCCCTGGAAGCATGACCACGGAGACCCATCTGAAGCACTCTTCGAGTCTCCACCCCGCCAATGAGGCACCGACCATCGATATCTTCGGTCTGGCGACCCGCCATCAACGCTCCCACGAGCCACGATCATCAAAATCTACATCAACACCTCTCTGGCAAAAGTCCAAGGCACGATCATATCGAGAGGTTTCCCGAAGAACCCCCAAACGCTCCATCGGCCACGGGGTCAAGAGAAACGGGCTGCCCCGTGCATGTACCGCCGTCCGGTAGCTAATCATCGAGAGCATGAAAAGTTTCCCCAAGAATCAAAGGAACGACATCTACGCCGGGCGACAATGGACGACAACATCCAGGCGAGATCGATGGCAAATCCCGAAGGAATAGACCATGAACAAAGTGCCGAACATGCAAAGTGCAAAGGCATCCCAATAGGCGTCATCCACCAAGCCTAAGCCCCTAAATCTGTCGGGAAGACCGGAAATATCAAAATGGTCGGGACCGCGGATCATGCGTCGTGCTTCCTCAGGGAAAGATGAAGAAGGTTGCACAACTTGTCAACAAAAGAAGCTCCTCGGACAAAGGAATTGCTATCTCCTCCACCTCCCAGGACCTCAGCAAGGCCCGAAATTCTTCCACAGTCGGAACAATCTCGTTGAAGGAAAGGCAAAAGACATGCCTTCTAGTATCCCAAAACGAAGAAGAAGCCCTTAAGAGGTCATAATCGGAACCAATTCTTTGAGAGACCACAAGCATCGTACCTTGTACCGTTCTTCAAAAGAAAGACCTTCTCTCATGCATAATTTCCGGGACCAATCCTTGAACTTGTTGAAAAATGACATTTGGGACTCTTGGGATAACTTTGAGGAGCTTTTCTAAGGTTTTCCATGGTTTTTTCTCTCTTCCTCCCGAAAATGGCTGTTTGAATGGAGGTTGAAGAAGATATTTGAATTTGAAATAAAGCAAGACCAGTCTGAACCAAAATTAAAGGACAAGTGTCGGATCTTGACCCTATCCGCGCGGATACAAGTGTCATTTACAAAAAAAAATGCAACAGTCAAGTGCTACACCAAAAGAGGAATATTCCGTCCCGGTTGCTCGAAACTTGTGCAAAAACCCTCCCCAAACCAGTCCATATGCCAAACACCCTTGCAAAAAAAAAACAAGGCTCATGCAACACCGCATTCATATTGCATTGCATTCATAAAATAAAATCCTAAATTATTACATTCCAAAAAAGAGGGTGCATAAAAAAAAACAAGCAAACATAAAATAAAATCCTAAATTATTACATCCAAAAAAAAAAATGTGCATAATCTGTACAAATCTAAATCTCAAAAAAAAAAAAAAATCAATCGGAGTCTCCAGCGCCCGATGTCTCCCCTCGGCCCCTCTTGCGACTCGGGCCCGCCTCGTCAGGAGCCCTGAAAGTCTCGGGCTGGAATCGTCCTCATCTCCGAGAAAGAGGCTCGTCGGGACCAACGGCACACTCGATAGGGTAAACCCGGATCTACGAAGAAGTCGTACCAGAAGGTGAAGGCGTCAGGCTCACGAACATACGGGGACGACCCACCATGCCGAGACGTGTCCCTGCCGTGCGGATCCCCAAGAATGACGTGATCCGGAAGGAAGTGCCGCGCGGTGATCAATGAGAGGAGAAAGAGGGGTCTCGGAAGAAGTCTCCGAGGGAATAGGAGAAGCCTCCCGTCGGACGGAGTGCCGGCCGTGGTCTCCTCGCCCTAGCTGAGGTGCCCGCAGCAACCATCCTCCGTATGAACCTCTTGGCTCCGATCACTTGCTTCGTCGGTGTCTCGACAACCACCTCCAGCGCACAAAAGCAAAAGCGTCAAAAAAAAGAAGTGATGCTAAAGATGATGGAAACAAAAGAAAGAAAAGAAGGGGAAAAGGTGAAGCCATACCTTCATACCGGACGAGGCCGGAAAGCTCCGCGGAAGCCGCTCGGGGCGAGGATCTGCACCCTCAATCGGACCCCATCTGGATATAGGAAAAATCCGTCCGAGGGTACCGCGGGATCCCAAGCCCCTCCCTCTCCAAAACACGAGGCATCCTCGGCCTCCTCAAGACGAACGTCGCATATGGCTCGATCGCCACGAAGTCCGAGAAGTGCCGGCTGCTCGGTAATCGTCCCAGGTCACGGACCGATCGCTCGGGTGCATCATGTCGGCGGGAGGCTCCACCGGTGTCCTCAAGGCGAGTTCACGCCATGCGCGCGTCACCCTCTCTCCCGAGATAGTAGACGTCGCAAGTCGGGCCCCTCAAAATCCTCCTGCCGTCCGGATCTCGGCGCCCTTCGGTGCGCTACCTCAAAGCGATCCGGGGAAGAATATCATCCCCTCATCCGTCTCGGCCTCCGTCAAAGGAAGGCAATCCGCGTACTCCGAGAGTCGTACGCCCCACGGAGCTTATCTTTTCCGGGCATGCTTGGACCAAGAGCTGCATGGCCGGATACGCCCGACGTACGCCTCGAGTGCCTCCACACCGTGACGTGGAAAAACTCCAACGCCCATACCTGCGAAAGGTAAAAATCCAATCAATCCGGTGCAAATAAAAGTGCGTGCTCAAAGGAAAGAGGGAAAGCAAAAAGAGAGCTTATACCTCAGCAAACTCGAAGCGGTACGGGGAGCTCACAGCCTTCCCGTATCTATCAAGAGCGAAGTACGGCTCGGCCCGGCCGGCCTCCCCAGGAAATATCTCCAACCGTCTCCATGTCCTCCAAGGACCTCAGCAAGGCAAAGACCGCCGTCCCCTCAGCATGACCAAAGAGCGTGCTCGAAAAGGTAAACCAGAGGAAGGACCTAGCACCGCTGTGCGCTAAACCTATCCTCCCCAGCCTCGTAACTCGCGATGGTCTCCACTATCTTGCCGTAGACCACGGCATACTCCATCCCCATCCCCTTTTTGGGAATAGGGGCAAATCCAAGAAGATCCCCACGTGTCCGCGTCACTGTAGCCATCTCTCCACTCGATGCTGCGTCCATTAAAGGACAGACCCGTGATCGCAGCATAGTCAGAAGGCGTAACAGTCGCCTCGCCCCAGAGGAAGTGGAAGGTGTGGGTCGCGTCCCACCAGTGCTGCGCCAGAGCAAACATCAAGCCCTTGCACTTAGGGAACTTGACCCGGTCCCCTCAAGCACTCGACAAACTCCCGCAGCCCCGTCTCGACAACGATCTCGTCTCGGACTCGGCAAAGCTCCTCGGCCCGCATTCGGAAGCCGGTCCCACAAGTCAATCACAGACTCCACCGATCCTCGAGTCTTCATTTTGTTCAGCTGCTCCGTCACAAAACGGTTTCCGCCCTGTAAAAAAAAAAAAAAAAGAGAGAAAATGTCAAAAGATTGCATTTGCATTAAAAAAAAAAAAAAATTCGACAGCATAACAGCATACAATGAGCATAGCCCCATTTTTCTCGCATGAAATAAAACAATTTTCAGCAAGTCCCAATGCATTCAAAAAAAAAAGAGAGGATGCATTCCTACGGAAGTAAAAAACTCCGTCCCATTTTCAAAAAAAATGCATACATGCATATCATCCATCTTACATACAACGGGAGGAAAAATCCGTCCCACTTTTCAAAAAAAAAAAAAAATCCTAAACATACATACATCTCATATTGGCAAAATGCCCATTCTTTCGAAACAAAATGCATGCATTGCATCATCATTCATCAATATCAAAATTCAATTTCAAAAAAAAAAATCATCATCATCATCAAGAACATGCAATATTCAACTCCAAAAAAAAAAAAATCACAATTCTGCGAATTTTCACATGAAATTTTCTAATTAAAAAAAAAATGTGGCGAAAATGCCAATTCTTTTCCCAAGCAAAATGCACATTTTTGGGACACTCACAAATTCATTGCAACATTGCATATCATCAATATCAATATTCAATATTCAAAAAAAAAAAAATTTCAAAAATCATCCAAAAATTTCAAACAAGAAATCGACAAGAGGATCAAGAGGATTCGAAATATACCGTTCGGAGATGCGGATCCGAGGCCCAATGTTGCCAAGCATCGGGGTAATGCTCCTCCTCGACCGATTGCGAAAGATTGTAATGCCTCCTCATCCGGACGAGCTCCAATCGCCTCTCCGCTACCGGGCCACGTCCTTGGCCTTGAAAAGCGCCTTCCCCGTGTTCCATTGCTCAAAAAATCGAAGAAATCGGAAGAATTTTGAAGCTTTTTGGCCAAAAATGGCGGATTTGCAGAAATTTTTCTCTCTCTCTCGTAATTTTCTGTAATAACAGAATGGGGAAGAGGAAGGGCGTTGGCCCTAATTAATACCCCTGACTTTCCATCCCTATCCGCGCGGATAGGATTGCAAGGGTCAAAATGACCCTTTTGCCCCTTAAAATTTCAGGACTCTGCAATTCAGTCCCCAACTTGACAGAGTTAACCAAAGTTAACCAAAGTCGGCCCCTTTGTCATCAAAATCTTCCTGGCGATCAAACGTAAGACCGAGTGCCCAGAGAAAGATAACGAGATCCCGTATCTTTCATCAAAATTATCCCGGCAGTCAAACGTAAGACCGAGGTGCCAGAGAAAGATAACAAGATCCCGTATCTTTCATCAAAATTATCCCCGATCAAACGTAAGGCCGAGTGCCGAGAAAGATAACGAGATCCCGTATCTTTCATCAAAAATTATCCCGGCATCAAACGTAAGACCGAGTGCCCCGAGAAAGATAACGAGATTCCGTATCTTTCATCAAAATTACTCCGGTCAAACATAAGACCGAGTGACCGAGAAAGATAACGAGATCCCGTATCTTTCATCAAAATTATCCCCGGCGATCAAACGTAAGACCGAGTGCCTCGAGAAAGATAACGAGATCCCGTATCTTTCATCAAAATTACCCCCAGTCAAACGTAAGACCGAGTGCCCTGAGAAAGATAACGAGATCCCGTATCTTTCATCAAAATTGTCCCCGGCAGTCAAACGTAAGACCGAGTGCCCTGAGAAAGATAACGAGATCCCGTATCTTTCATCAAAATCACCCCCGGCAGTAAAACGTAAGACCGAGTGCCCCGAGAAAGATAACGAAATCCCGGCAGTAAAACGTAAGACCGAGTGCCCCGAGAAAGATAACGAGATCCCGTATCTTTCATCAAAATCACCCAACGGCAGTCAAACGTAAGACCGATTTCCCAGACAAATACGTCTGATTTTCCCCAGCAAAGGCTAACGAAATCCCCATCAAAGTTAACGGAATCCCAAAAGCCAGCGGAATCTCGAGTAGTACTCGAACTACGAAAGGGCTTGATTCCCACTAGGGATACGTAGGTAGCCTATCATTAGGTCCAGCTCTCGACACTACGAAACGGTCACCCTCCCTTCGTCCGGCGACCACGAAGTCCACCGAAAGGCCATTTCAAATTAAGGTCCGAGGCGCCTAAAAAGCCATCATCATCAAGGTCCGAGGCACCTAAAAAGCCATCTCCAAGGTCCGAGGTGCCTAAAACGCCATCTTCAAGGTCTGAGGCACCTAAAACACCATCTCCAAGGATTGAGGCACCTAAGACGCTATCACTAGAAAGCGATAAATCGCAGTCATCCCCAGCAGAGACCGAAAATGGTCATTCCTATCCCCAGCAGAGCGGATAGCCATCAGACCGAAAATGGTCATCTCCTATCCCCAGCAGAGCGGATAGCCATCAGACCGAAAATGGTCATCTCTTATCCCCAGCAGAGTTTCTTTCCAGCAAACGACTGTAGAACTCGCTCATCAGGTTCGAGGCACCTAAAACGCCATCATCTCCGTGGTCAAAGACCCGAACTACGATCTGGCTTGATTCCCATTCGGGATACGTAGGTAGCCTATCGCTAGGTTCAGCCACCCGATCGCTCGATCATCCTGCCAAATATGGAGCCTTACTCTTATCGACGACCCCGCTTCCTTCGAAAGCGCCGTCGCCGAGGGGCTACTGTAAGTGCTCCAATTTGAGCTTGTTAGAATTTTCGTTAGAAAATTAACGAAAGTTATAACATTTCTAACAATTCCTAACTATCCTAACATTTCTAACAAAGGGAGGGTAGAATGGGCATTGCCAAATGAAGTTAAACCAAGAAAAGCATCTTAAAAAGCAAAACAAAAGAATAAAACCATAAATAGAAAATTTGGAAACACAAAAAGCGGCATTTATTTGGTTTTTTTGAATTTTTATTCTTCCTGTCTAAGGCTGGAGCTGTAATTAATGAACAGTGCACGCCTACTGACCTTGTCCGCGCGGATACCTTTGCATTTTCAGGAGGGCTATAAATTGAGCCCTCCAGTCACAAAAATAAAGAAAAAAGAACACAAATGCAACGAACCTCTGGCGAAATATAGAGAGAAAACAGTGAGAATTCTCAAGAATTGTCACCCTTTTCTCTCCAATCTTTCCCAACTCATACTCATCCACTCACTCTCATATTAAAGCCCTAAACACTCATACACTCAAGCCAAACACTCAAGAACACAAGGAAGATTGGTAAACCCTCCTCTTCCTAACCCTAAATCTCATCCATGCATGCATCTTCAAACTACAAAATGTAGTTCTTTCATCTTCTTTCTCTAGATCTAAGAAGATCACCATGGAAGACCATCTCCATGGATGATCTTCTACAAAGATCAACATTATTTTCAAAGCTTTTCTTGTTTACTTGCAAAAATGCACTTTCAAAACCCTAAAAAAACCATTTTCAAGCACTAAATCTTGATTTCAAAGGGTAAAATCCCCCTCCCCAAGCAAATGAAATGCTTAGTCCTAATGTACCCCAAGGATGGTTTGGTATAGTTGATTCACCACTAAAATGTCTAGTGATCACTAACCAAAACCTAGGGAAATGGGGACAAGCATGGATGCAAAACCCCCTTTAAAATCATATTTTCTTTCTTGAGAAGTTGCTGTCCAGTAGCAAATTTCTCAGACCTCAGTCCATGGTCTTAATTTTTGGACACAGATGAACTTGGAATTTGGTGTTGACTACAAAACACTTTTTGTAGCCAACATCCAGAGCTTTCCAGACATATTTTTACCTTATTTTTTGGGTGAGTAAAACTCCTCTTTTCAATTTTTCTTTCAGAGGCTAGTTCATCAGCTTCTGGGAATCCAGATCTCATATCTGAGGTTTCCAGAAGGTTTTGACCCCTCAAATATTCTCCAAAATGGAAATTTCTTTCACACAAAGTTTATTCAAGGAGTCTAGAGAAACTTTCATTCTCTGAGTTCATCCAGATTATGAAGTTTTAGGACCCTTGAATCCATTTCAAAATCAGGTGTCTGCTGCCATTTTCTTCTGGCAGAAGTGACTTCTCAACTTCAAAAGGTTTTTTGAGTACCAAATCTCAAACCAAAAATTCTCCAAAAAATCATGGGATCAGTTTAAAGTCTTAAAAAGACATCCCAATTTTTACTTTTTCCAGTTTCAACTTATTTTGGCCAAAACACACACACACAAATGATTTTCAGCTTGGAAGACTCGTTTTTACGAGGCGCGTCGGGTGCACACTAACGTCCTTCCCGACGCGTAACATGACCTCCGAACCTAAATCTCTGATCTCGGGCTTTTTTCAAAGTTTTGGCCCTTCAAAATTAAAATGGCGTGGCGACTCCGTTTTTTTCCGGTTTTATTTGGTTTTTCAAAGAAACGCAAAAAAGCCGAATTTTTCCCATATCGTCACAGCCCCTTGTCAAGAAAATTACCCCCGGCAGTCAAACGTAAGACCGAGTGCCCCGAGAAAGATAACGAGATCCCGTATCTTTCATCAAAATCTCCCCCGGCAGTAAAACGTAAGACCGAGTGCCCCGAGAAAGATAACGAGATCCCGTATCTTTCATCAAAATTACCCCCGGCAGTCAAACGTAAGACTGAGTGCCCTGAGAAAGATAACGAGATCCCGTATCTTTCATCAAAATCTCCCCCGGCAGTAAAACGTAAGACCGATCTCCCCGAGAAAGATAACGAGATCCCGTATCTTTCATCAAAATCCTTCCGGCTAGTCAAACGTAAGACCGAGTGCCCGAGAAAGATAACGAGATCCCGTATCTTTCATCAAAATCTCCCGGCGGTAAAAACGTAAGACCGATCTCCCGAGAAAGATAACGAGATCCCGTATCTTTCATCAAAATTACCCCCCGCAGTCAAACGTAAGACCGAGTGCCCCGAGAAAGATAACGAGATCCCGTATCTTTCATCAAAATTACCCCCGGCAGTCAAACGTAAGACCGAGTGCCCCGAGAAAGATAACGAGATCCCGTATCTTTCATCAAAATCTCCCCCGGCAGTAAAACGTAAGACCGATCTCCCCGAGAAAGATAACGAGATCCCGTATCTTTCATCAAAATCCTTCCCTAGTCAAACGTAAGACCGAGTGCCCCGAGAAAGATAACGAGATCCCGTATCTTTCATCAAAATCACCCCTAGTCAAACGTAAGACCGAGTGCCCCGAGAAAGATAACAAGATCCCGTATCTTTCATCAAAATCTCCCCGGCAAGAAACGTAAGACCGATCTCCCGAGAAAGATAACGAGATCCCGTATCTTTCATCAAAATCCTTCCTAGCCAAACGTAAGACCGAGTGCCCCGAGAAAGATAACGAGATTCCGTATCTTTCATCAAAATCTCCGGCAGATAAACGTAAGACCGATCTCCCGAGAAAGATAACGAGATCCCGTATCTTTCATCAAAATCCTTCGGCGATCAAACGTAAGACCGAGGTGCCCCGAGAAAGATAACGAGATCCCGTATCTTTCATCAAAATTACCCTGATCGAAACGTAAGACCGATCTCCCGAGAAAGATAACGAGATCCCGTATCTTTCATCAAAATCTCCCGGCGATAAACGTAAGACCGAGTGCCCCGAGAAAGATAACGAGATCCCGTATCTTTCATCAAAATCTCCTAGTCAAACGTAAGACCGAGTGCTCCCGAGAAAGATAACGAGATCCCGTATCTTTCATCAAAATTACTCCGGCAAAGAAAACGTAAGACCGATCTCCCCGAGAAAGATAACGAGATCCCGTATCTTTCATCAAAATTACCCCCGGAAGTCAAACGTAAGACCGAGTGCCCTGAGAAAGATAACGAAATCTCGTATCTTTCATCAAAATTGCCCCCGGCAGTCAAACGTAAGACCGAGTGCCCTGAGAAAGATAGCGAAATCTCGTATCTTTCATCAAAATCCTTCCCGACAGTCAAACGTAAGACCGAGTGCCCTGAGAAAGATAACGAAATCTCGTATCTTTCATCAAAATTGCCCCCGGCAGTCAAACGTAAGACCGATTTCCCAGACGAATATGTCTGATTTTCCCCAGCAAAGGCTAACGAAATCCCCATCAAAGTTAACGGAATCCCAAAAGCCAGCGGAATTTCGAGGAAAACTCGAACTACGAAAGGGCTTGATTCCCACTAGGGATACGTAGGTAGCCTATCATTAGGTCCAGCCCCTCGACCAAAACGGTCACCCTATCCTTCGGCAGCAGACAAAGTCCACCGAAAGGCCATTTCAAATTAAGGTCCGAGGCGCCTAAAAAGCCATCATCATCAAAGGTCCGAGGCGCCTAAAAAGCCATCATCATCAAAGGTCCGAGGCGCCTAAAAAGCCATCATCATTAAGGTCCGAGGCGCCTAAAAAGCCATCATCATCAAGGTCCGAGGCGCCTAAAAAGCCATCATCATTAAGGTCCGAGGCGCCTAAAAGGCCATCATCATCAAGGTTCGAGGCACCTAAAACGCCATCTCCAAGGTCCGAGGCACCTAAAACGCCATCTCCAAGGTTCGAGGCACCTAAAACGCCATCATCAAGGTTCGAGGCACCTAAGACGCTATCACTAGGAAAGCGATAAATCGCAAAAATCCCCACAGCGGATACCCGTCGACCGAAAATGGTCATTCCTATCCTCAGCAGAGCGGATAGCCATCGACCAAAAATGGTCATCTCTTATCCTCAAAGAAAGTTTCTTTCCAAAGAAACGATCGTAGAACTCGCTCATCAGGTTCGAGGCACCTAAAACGCCATCATCTCCAGGGTCAAAGACCCGAACTACGGCCGGCTTGATTCCCATTCGGGATACGTAGGTAGCCTATCGCTAGGTTCAGCCACCCGATCACTCGATCATCCTGCCAAATATGGAGCCTTACTCTTATCGACGACCCCGCTTCCTTCGAAAGCGCCGTCGCCGAGGGGCTACTGTAAGTGCTCCAATTTGAGCTTGTTAGAATTTTCGTTAGAAAATTAACGGAAGTTATAACATTTCTAACAATTCCTAACTATCCTAACATTCCTAACAAAGTGAGGGTAAAATGGGCATTGTTATTTAAGGTTAAACCTTAAAAAGAATCTCAAAAAAGAAAAACAAATGAAGAAAACCAAATATAGCAATGCTGGAAACAAAACTCGGCCGGGTCAATTTGAATTTTGAAAAAGATTATTCTTCTTGTCCAAAGCTGAAGCTGCATTTAATGAACAGTGCACGCTGCCTGATCCTATCCGCGCGGACAAGTATGTAATTTTCAGAGGGCTATAAATTGAGCCCTCCAGTCACAAAAATAAGGAGGGAGAACACAATTGCACCGAACCTCTGGCGAAATATAGAGAGAAAACAGTGAGAATTCTTCAAGAATTGTCACCTTTTTCTCTCCAATCTTTCCCAACTCATACTCATCCACTCACTCTCATATTCAAACCCTAAACACTCATACACTCAAGCCAAACACTCAAGAACACAAGGAAGATTGGTAAACCCTCTTCTTCCTAACCCTAAATCTCATCCATGCATGCATCTTCTAACTACAAAATGTAGTTCTTTCATCTTCTTTCTCTAGATCTAAGAAGATCACCATGGAAGACCATCTCCATGGATGATCTTCTACAAAGATCAACATTATTTTCAAGGCTTTTCTTGCTTACTTGCAAAAATGCACTTTCAAAACCCTAAAAAACCATTTTCAAGCACTAAATCTTGATTTCAAAGGGTAAAATCCCCCTCCCCAAGCAAATGAAATGCTTAGTCCTAATGTACCCCAAGGATGGTTTGGTATAGTTGATTCACCACTAAAATGTCTAGTGATCACTAACCAAAACCTAGGGAAATGGGGACAAGCATGGATGCAAAACCCCCCTTAAAATCATATTTTCTTTCTTGAGAAGTTGCTGTCCAGTAGCAATTTTCTCAGACCTCAGTCCATGGTCTTAATTTTTGGACACAGATGAACTTGGAATTTGGTGTTGACTACAAAATACTTTTTGTAGCCAACATCCAGAGCTTTCCAGACATATTTTTATCTTATTTTTTGGGTGAGTAAAACTCCTCTTTTCAAATTTTCTTTCAGAGGCTAGTTCATCAGCTTCTGGGAATCCAGATCTCATATCTGAGGTTTCCAGAAGGTTTTGACCCCTCAAATCTTCTCCAAAATGGAAAATTCCTTCGCACAAACTTTATTCAAGGTGTCTAGAACAACTTTCATTCTCTGAGTTTATCCAGATTATAAAGTTTTAAGACCCTTGAATCCCTTTCAAAATCAAAGGTCCACTGCCTTTTTCATTCTGGCAGAAATGGCTCTCAACTTCAAAAGGTCTTTTGAGTACCAAATCTCAATCCAAAAATCTTCCAAAAAATCATGGGATCATTTTAAAGTCTTAAAAAGATATCCCAATTTTTACTTTTCTGAGTTTCAACTTATTTTGGCCAAAACACGAACACACACACACACACAAATGATTTTCAGCTTGGAAGACTCGTTTTTACGAGGCGCGTCGGGTGCACACTAACGTCCTTCCCGACGCGTAACATGACCTCCGAACCTAAATCTCTGATCTCGGGCTTTTTTCAAAGTTTTGGCCCTCAAAATTAAAATGGCGTGGCGACTCCGTTTTTTCCGGTTTTATTTGGTTTTTCAAAGAAACGCAAAAATCGAATTTTTCCCGCGAAAAAGGCAACACATCATCACACTTCCGACCAGTTGCTTCAATCTTTCTAAGTACCCAGTCGCCTACTTGGAATACTCTTCTGATGACCCTCTTATCATGGTATGCCTTGGTCCTTTGCTTGTAATTCACCATCCTCATCTGTGCAGCTAGTCGTTTCTCATTTATCAGGTCTAGGATCCTATTAACCTTGTTGACTTGCTCATCATAATGGGAATTTCTCACAGTTGGGATGGCCATTTCAGCAGGTGTCATAGCCTCAGAACCGAAGGTTAATGCGAATGGGGTTTCCCCGAGTGGTTGTGCGAACAGCCTATAAGGCTAGGGGAAGTTCATCCAACCATCTGCCCTCGCGACCTTCAAGGTTCTTAGTAAGGGCTATTAGGACCAATTTGTTAGCAGCCTCCGCTTGTCCGTTGCCTTGAGGTCTACTCACAGATGACTTGGCGTGACGAGCTCTTACTCTTCCCAACTCTGTTATAAATGCCGTAGAGAATTGGAGGCCATGATCTGATACAATTGTGTGCGGGAGTCCAAAGCGACACCAGATGTGGTCGTGGACGAAGTTGATTGCGTTTTCTTCCGTTATCTTGGCCAATGCTTTCGCTTCTATCCATTTGGAAAAGTAATCAACTGCTACTATCACACATTTGCAACTGCCTCGGGCGGGAGGGAAGGGTCCGATGATGTCGATCCCCCACATATCAAAAGGCCACGTAGGTATTACAAGTGTCTGCTCAACTGCCGGTAGTCTAGGAATGTCAGAGTATCTCTGGCACTTATCACATTTTCTAACATAGGCTTGCATGTCCTCCCTCAGGTTTGGCCAGTAATAACCTAGCGAGATGATCTTGTCAGCTAAGGTTCTGGCCTTCGGGTGTCTGCCGCAAATGCCTTCATGTACTTCAGCCAAGAGATTCTCAACTTCCTTAGGATAGACACATCTCAGCAGGGGTTTAGTAAAGGATCGTCGGTAGAGGACTCCATTCATTACAACGAACCTTTGTGATCTCTTCTTGACGAGTTTAGCTTGTGCTTCATTTTCTGGGATTTAGCTCTTCTCGATGTAGTCTATGTAGTCATCGATCCAACATCTCTCCTCTCCATCTAGGAGCATGACTTGTAGTCTTTCATACGCGGGCTCTTCAGGAAAAACTACGTATGGATTGGAGTTAGACTCAGACACATCCATAGTCGCTAGTTTAGATAGAACGTCCACGATTTGGTTATCCTCTCTGCCTATTTGCTTGATCTTGAAAAATTCCATCTTCTTCGTCATGTCTAGGACCAGGTCTCTATATTTGGTAAGGGTGGGATTTTGGGTGTTATACTCTCCCTTCAATTGTTTGACAACAAGTTGGGAGTCACAGAATGCCGCCACCTTAGTTGCTCCATAGAAGGAAGCCAACTCGATACCAAATATCAGAGCCTCATATTCAGCTTGGTTGTTGGAGGCAGGGACTTGAATCGAATGATGTCTTGCATGGTGTACTCTCCTTCCAGACTTGCTAGTACTACTTCAGCTCTGCTTCTCTCCTTCGTAGCCGATCCATCCGTGTATAAGACCCAACAGTTGGACGGGAGTTCAATGGGAGACTCTTCTTCTTCCGTTGTGTTTTGCTTAAGGGAAGTGGGGACGTGTTCACCTATGAAGGCAGTCTCAACCATGAAGTCAACTAGAGGTTGTGCCAGGAGGGCCTTCCTTGGTTGGTAAGTGATATCAAACTCAGTAAGAGCGATAGACCAATTCAGGAGACGTCCGGAGCTATCCAACTTATGCAGAATTTTCTTCAATGGTTCATTGGTATATACAGTGATGAGATGCATAGAAAAGTAGGCATGTAGTTTTTTTTAGGCTATAACTAGTGCGTACGCTATCTTTTCTACGTTGAAATATCTGCTCTCTACGTCTGACAATGCCTTAGAGACATAGTAGACTGGTTTTTGTGTCCCTTCATCATTTCTTACAAGAACAGCTGCGACTGCATGATCTGTGGTGGCTAGGAAGACATACAACATCTCACCAGTAATTGGATTGCTAATCAAGGGAGGGAAACCCAAGTACTCCTTCAACCGGAGGAATGCCTTGAAGCATTCGAGAGTCCAGGAGAAGCTCTTGGTACCCTTCAATACCTTGAAGAATGTCAATGATTTTTCGGCGGATTTGGCGATGAATCTTCCAAGTGCCGCTATTCTTCCATTTAATCTCTGAACCTCCTTGATATTGGCAGCTTCCTTCATGTCAATTAAGGCCTTGATTTTCTCAGGGTTCGCCTCTATTCCCCTTTGTGATACCATGAAGCCTAGGAACTTTCCAGCTGTCACCCCAAACACACATTTACTTGGGTTTAGCTTCATGTTAGCTCGGAGATTGTTTATTGTTTCCTCCAGGTCAGGGGCGTGACTGCCCTCCTTGGTCTTTATGACCATATCATCAATGTAGGCCTACATGTTGTGACCTATTTGTGCTCCAAATACCTCATTCACCATGCGTTAGTAGGTAGCACTCGCGTTCTTGAGCCCAAATGGCAGCATGACATAACAATAATTTCCCCCAGATGTTTGGAATGCCGTCTTCTCAATGTCCTCTTCCGCCATTTTGATTTGGTGATAGCCTGAATAGGCATCTAAAAAACTGAGAGTTCGATGTCCAGCTATGGAATCAATCAACTTATCAATTCTGGGAAGAGGATAGCTGTCTTTAGGGCAGGCCTTGTTAAGATCAGTGAAGTCTATACACATTCGCCACTTCCTATTTTGTTTTTTCACCATCACCACGTTGGCTAACCAAACGGGGTATTTCACTTCTCGAATGATTCCGGCGCTAAGTAACTTTTGCACCACTTCCTTGATAGCTTCCTCCTTGTCCCTTGCAAAAATCCTCCTTGTCTGTGAGATGGTTTTTGCCAATGGATCAACTTCTAGGCGGTGGAGGCCTACTTCTTCATTGATCCCCCTCATGTCTTCGACTCTCCAAGCAAAGACGTCGGGACTGTTTTTTAAGAGGGAGATGATTTCTTCCTTCTATTCCGGGGATAGCTGGCCCCCGAGTTTGATTTTTTGCTCGGGATAGTCAGGGTTGATGATTAACTCTTCTAACTCATCCACGGGCTCCATTTCTGGACCGTCTCAAAATTCCAGAGACTCGATGATGATTTCTCGAAGTCTCCTACCCTCATTGTCATTCACGTCGAGGGCTTCCTCTTGCATCAGTTCGTCAACGTCGAGCAGATCAACTATCCTCAAGTCAGGGTTGGCCCCCGAGTTCTGGCCGTTGACGAGAACAGGATCTGTCTCCGGGACGGGCGGAACTATGCCTTGGTCAGCTGCAGTTTCTAGGACCAGAGGTTCCTCTTCCAGTGTTTTAAGGATGTAACTCATCCTAGAGCTTGTATGGGTAGTTTTCAAAGACTTATAGATTTTGATGTTGTCTTCAAGGGTATCTATCTCCATGCTTTTGGATGCTTTCCTGCTTTTTACGACATGCTCCAAGAAGTCCTTGGCGGTTGCCCTCACGCATCCAATTCCAGCACGAGTAGGGAATTTAACTCGCTGGTGAGGAAGGGAGGTGACCAACCCAAGTTTTGCTTGACTTGGAATGCCTAGGATCGCATGATAGTCACTTGTCAGATCCATGACCACGAAAGTGACTGTAGCCTTGGATCGGAAGGGACATTCACCGACTTCTAGCTTCAAGTCAACAGTTCCCTTGGCACCGACTTTATGGTTGGTGAAACCTTTCTAGCCTTCCATGATAAGGCTCCAGGATGGTGTCTTTCAAACCCATTAATTGGAAAGCAGAGTAGTATAAGATATCACGAGAGGCCCCCGTGTCAATGAGAAGTCTCTCGAATTCAATGTTGTCAATTCGACCCTTTATCACCAAGGGTTATTCATGGGTTGCATGGCTCCCTGCCAATTCGTTGGGAGAGAAACTAATGACCTCTTCTGCCTTATGAACCCAAGCAGGAACGAGGTACACCTTGCTTAGCTCATGGATCTGGTCCCTTAGCTTTCTTGTAGAGACTGCCTCTTCTCGGATCACATGCAATTTGGCCCTAGGAGGCCTCTGTTCCCCATCCTCGCTTTTGTCATCATCTTCACTTTCGTCCTCCTTCCACTTCTGCTTGCCATCTTTCTTCATGACATAGCGGTCGAGTTTTCCCTCATCGACCCAACTTTGGATTATTCGCTTGAGGGCGATACACCTTTCAGTGTTGTGACCATGGTCCTTGTGGAAATCACAGAATTTGGAAGTGTCACGAGGGAACTTTGGTTTATCGCTCAGTGGACGAGGTGGTGGAAGGTTCACCAGTTGCATGATTTCTGTGATGGGTTTGGTAAGAGGGATAAAATTTCAGGCTTTTCAAAACCCCTTATTCTATTATTCTCCTTGGATCCATTACCATTCCCATTTCCGTTGGAAGCATGGCGATTGCCAGCTGCTTCTGATTTCGTCTTGTCAGACCCCCTTTTCTTGCTTTTGTCCTCCGTCATGGCAATGGCATAAGCCATGTTGTACAAATCTGCCTTGGACTTTGGCTCTCTGGCGGAGAGTTCATAGATGAGTGGTCCGGATCTCAATCCGGAGTTGAAACAAACGATTACCTCCCTGTCTGTGAGGCTTTCTTCCACTTGTTCCGCCATGGTTCCGAATCGGTTATAGTAACTCAAGGTGGTTTCATTTTTCCCTTGCTCGATATTGGCAAGGTCTGTTAGCCTCTTCTTCCTCCTTCCTGCAGTGGCAAAGTGGTCTAAGAACATCCTCCTCATGCCTCTCCAGCTGTCGATGCAACCCTTTTTTAACTCACGGAACCAAGTCAGGGCTGTTTCGAAGAAGGTGCTCGCGAAAGCTTTACAGAGCATGTCATCGGCCTTTGTGAGGAGGCTCATGGTCGACTCAAAACTTTGCACATGGTCCTTCGCGTCAGTGGTTCCGTTATACTTTTCAAAGTTTGGGACCTTAAACAGAGGATTAGGTGGTGCACTGTTATCCTCTGAGAGAAAGGACGAGTGGACCAATCATCATCGTCTCCGTCAACCTTCTTTCCCATTTCCATGTCATCAATTCTCTTTTTCAAGAGTTTCCATTCCTTAGCCTCCACTCCCTTTTCAGTGCTAGAGTGAGTACTGTAGTGGGAACTCCGATAGGAACTACAATGGGAGTTACGATGGGACTTATCTCTAGGGTAACCATTCACCCTACTGTGTTCCTCGTCATTTCGACGGTTTTCTCCTCGTCTAGAGGGTGCTTTATCTTGCCTTGGTTCTGCCTCATAGCCACCAAGTACCATTCTATATGGTTGGGGAGTCCTCGGCCTTGCAAAGTGACGAGGACGGGGTGAGTCACACCGAGGTCTAGGAGAATCACGGCGAGGTCTAGGAGAATCACGACGATGAGGTACCATGCCGAGACGAGGATGGGATAAACGTTTGGACAGACTGAGCCTCGTTCGTAGGTCTCTCGAGTCTACCTCCTGGTCTTTAGAATTTAAGTGGCTTCTCAGGTCTACCACCTCCTTCTCGTTCCCATGATTATGAGGCCGAGGAATAGGAGCATCTCGGAGGGTCTGCTTAGGTGGTACAGCAAGATCACGGGGAGGATCTCGGCCACAAGGAGGACTCCTCTGGCTATCTCGTCCTACTCCCGTTTCCCTTCTACGAGAGTTGCCTCATGACCTCGAAGGCATGATAAACTCGGCCATGGAATTTTCTGGGTCCAATTGCAACAAAGCAGCCTGAGTCTCGTACATACGTTGCAATGTTTCCATTTATCGATGCAACAAGGTACGTTGGTCAACGGGCTGGGTGTTCTCAGCTCGTCCGACTTCGGCGTTCCTCGTCGTCTTCTTGTTTGTTTGTTTCCCTCGAGGACGAGTATTACGAGGGAGGTTTGCACCTGCCCCCTCGGCAGCTGGCTGTCCCATGGAACGGAGAGTCATGGCGAGGGGAGGTGGCCCTTCGGGTTGAGGTGGAGGAGGAAGCACCTCGGAGTTAGGTTGGACCTCATCTGTCTGAGTCTGCTTGTTAGTTACACTAGCAAATTGCTCGTCTTCCATTGATGCCAAGATTGCAAACATCGAATTACCACACGGACGATTTTTCCAGCAGATCAAGACTTTCCGGCCAAAATCACAACTGTCAGGACAAACGTGAATCATATTTTATTCGCCTCTAACGGAATTCAATTCAAACGTAAAATCACCCAAATTTCCGTACAAAACAATTGCAAAAATTGTCAAATTTCGGCAAAAAATTTGCAGATTCCGGCGAAAATCAAAACATGGCAAAACAAAGCAGCGCTTTTTCGGCCGAATTTAAGAATTATCCGGCAAAAAAATGGCTTCAAGCGAGCTTTTTCCAGGCCAAACAAAGGGCGTTTGAATCGATTCACGGCAATGGAACCAAACTAATGATGCCAAAATGTCGAATCAGCCCAAATCCAAGCGATCGGTTATGCTTCGGCCATTGCTTAGCCTGAAAATAAGACAAAACACGTAAACTAAGCCGGGGCTTCACCGGCGAAGGCCCTCCGGCGTGAGAGTAAGTTCATGGTTTGTAGAGAGTGAAATTAATTTGACAGAGTTTCGGATAATAAAAGTAACGTACCAGAATATGGAAATTATGGCTTGTATTTATAATGATGGATTGAAAGAATCCATGTTGAACTTGGACTGTAAAGAGATAAAGTATAATCCTAGGAGGATTATATCTGTTAGAGAGTCCTTATTTGACTTGAATTGATATAAGATGGTACAATCTTGATTAGATTATAACTGCTTAATCCTTGTTGGAACAGGATTGTAAAGGCTGCTCTGCCGGAAAGCCGAGATGCAAGAATTCCTCTCCTCGTCATATGTTAGTATGCCGAGGTACATAAATTCCTTTCCTCGTCATGCATGGCCTATTGGTCCATGATGAGCCGTGGAAGGGATTAAGAGGTGAAGAGCAGTGAGAGATGAGATGCAAACATTCCTTTCCTCGTCATATGCTGGTATGCCGAGGTGCGAATATTTCTCTCCTCGTCATGTATGGCCATCTCGGTTCATGATGAGCCGGGGAGGGAAGGTGAAATAAGAAGAGCCTGTAGTGTCAATATTAAGGCCGAGGGAGGCACCTCGTCCTCAAGGGAGATGATCTTGGCCTACGATGGAGATCTCCTCGGCCCTTTGAGATGGGCTTTGTATATACTTGCTTGCTGGCTTAGGTCGGCCTTAGTTGATGCAGAGGTACAACGACGAGGAAGCCCATGGATTGCCTCGTAGCTTGATATTTGATGGATTATGTTTATGGCCCAATCCACTTGGGCCTGACCCACACAAGCCCATGTTCGTATCTCGGTTTATATTGTTCAATAAATAATGTCAGTGATAAAGATAAAAAAAATGCCAATGATAGTATTAAAAAGTGTTATTGCTAGTGTTGAAAAGTGTCAGCATGTTTTAATAAAATATAACTATATTGACATTAGATGTTCCTTTATATATATATATATATATATATATATATATATATATATATATATATATATATATATATATATATATATATATATGAAGGAGAGAGACGAAGTCAATCATACAGGTAGAGAGAAATAATATGAAAGACTCAATTGATTATGTTGTTAGAGGTACATATTTATAGGGTTATAATGAGAGGAGGTACAATGATTGAGTTTCCTAAACTATATATAACAATATATACTTGAATATAATATTATGATATTATATTCCTAATATGCTCCCGCAAGATGGACGATCCTTGGATAAGTCCAATCTTGAAGAATGATGAGATGAATCGGGTTTGATGTAGCTGGTGGAGACGGATGTGTTCCCGGACGTGTATGTGGCTGTAGGGTTGTGACAGAAAAAAAAAAGTGGTCCGTGCGTCCGTGGTTTGAGGCCAGTTTTGAACATGGCAACTCGATTTGGTTGTGGGCCGGTTTGGGTTTTGTCTCGCGCCCAAGGAAAGTGGTCCGTACGTCCGTGGTTGGAGGCCAGTTTTGAACATGGCAACTTAGTTTGGTTGTGGGGCGATTTGGGTTTTGCCATCGCACCCAAGGAATGTGGTCCGTACGTCCGTGGTTGGAGGCCAGTTTTGAACATGACAACTCGGGTTGGTCGTGGGGCGGTTTGGGTTTTGTCGTCACACCCAACGAAAGTGGTCCGTACGTCCGTTGTTGGATGCCAGTTTTGAACATGGCAACTCGGTTTGGTTGTGGGGCGGTTTGAGTTTTGCCATCGCACCCAAGGAAAGTGGTCCGTACGTTCGTGATTGGAGGCCAGTTTTGAACATGGCAACTCAGTTTGGTTGTGGGGCGGTTTGGGTTTTGTTGTCGTACCCAAGGAAAGTGGTCCGTACGTCCGTGGTTGGAGGCCAGGTTTGAACATGGCAACTCGGTTTGGTTGTGGGGCGGTTTGGGTTTTGCCGTCGCACCCAATGAAAGTGGTCCGTACATCGTAGTTGGAGGCCCGTTTTGAACATGGCAACTCGGGTTAGTTGTGGGGCGATTTGGATTTTGCCGTCGCACCCAAGGAAAGTGGTCCGTACGTCCGTGGTTGGAGGCCAGTTTTGAACATGGCAACTCGGGTTTGTTGTGGGGCGGTTTGGATTTTTTTGTCGCACCCAAGGAAAGTGGTTCGTACGTCCGTGGTTGGAGGCCAGTTTTGAACATGTCAACTTGGGTTGGTTGTGGGGTGGTTTGGGTTTTGCCGTCGCACCCAAGGAAAGTGGCCCGTACGTCCGTGGAGGGAGGTTCGGCCTTTGAGGGTATGCTAAGGTTATTTGAAAAGGGGGGGGGTGAGGAGTGTCGGCTTTGCCGAGGGTTGTCTGGAGAAGCTCTTCACCATTGATAAAGATGGGAAACTTTTTATCATGGCGCTGCTAATGCTTGGGTTTTGCGGTCCACATCCAAATAAGGTTGATGTAGGAAGTATCGCGGTTGACATGATTCACTAAGAGAGAAAGATGATCTGACTTGGGGTGATGGATTTAGGAAGATTTGAATAACCAACGGAGATTTCGAGGAGGAGAGAATCGGAGGAAGAAGGAAGGTTGTGACAGAAAAAAAGGCTGTGAAATTGGCTAAAGTTGCATTGAACTTGGTTGCTTGTAAAGTGGACAAGGGCAAAAGTGTTTGTGGCAGGGATAATACTGTGAGTAAGGCTGTGAATTGATGCATATTTAGGTTGTAGGGTTTATTGGTGGATGGCGGAAGCAATGTAGTATTTGAGGGTGGGGCGGCTTTAGAGTTTTGCCGCTAGGGTTTGGCGGAGAAGCCCTATTATGGATCTTATAGCTCTGATAGCATATTAGAATGAAGGAGAGAGACGAAGTCAATCATACAAGGTAGAGGGAAATAATATGAAAGACTCAATTGATTATGTTGTTAGAGGTACATATTTATAGGGTTACAATGAGAGGAGGTAATCTGCTATAAGGTTTCTAGATCTATACAATCTTCCTAATCTAATATAAGGATTGAGTTTTCCAAACTATATATAACGACATATATTTGAATATAATATTATGATATTATATTCCTAATAATATTATGATGTATTTATATAAATAATAAGATATTAATACTCCCTCCGTCCCAAACCTACGTGCACATTTGGTGTTTTGCGCGTAAATTAAAAAAAGTGGGTAATGGAGAAAGTGTTGTGAGTGTAAAAGTAAAATAGGAGAGAGAATGAGTGGAGGGAATAGTAAAGTTGATTGGTGTTATGAGTATAAAAGTAAAATAGGAGAGAGAATGAGTGGAGAGAATAGTAAAGATTATTTGCCATTTTAGAAAATGTGCACGTAAGTTTGAGACGCCCAAAATAGCAAAATGTGCACGTAAGTTTGAGACGGAGGGAGTATGTATATATAAGTATATGATTGCACCATTTTGGTCCAAATCGAAATAAAAAACTTCAAAAACAAAATCGGGCCAATCTGAAGATGAACATTATGGGCCGAAGCCCATGGGCAGCCCGCTGGCCTGCTGGTCTGTTATCCGTCGGCCCATGGCCTGTCAGGCCCGCCTCAATAACCCGCCAAGCCCAGTCCGTCCTTTGCAGCAGGCCGGATCATGTATATGTTAAACGGGCTGGGCCAAGCCCGCAGGCTTTTCTGGCCCGCTCAGCCCGTTCCGCCAATCCGTTATAATTCTGCCTAGATTTTTAAATTAATTTGTAATTTTAGCCAAAATGAGAGTGATGGGATTCGAACTTGGGACATTTGCATATGAAAAATAACTCTTTTTAAAAATACTTTCTATTAATTTTGTGTCAAGTTTAAAAATACTTTCTATTAATCTATATAATATATGAAAGCAGAAGAATTTCAAGCCTTCACACTGCGCCATGTGGCATTATGACGTGGAAAGCCATGTGGCATTTCTCAATTGGTCATCAATTATTTCCTCCTTTCACCGAAAATTAAAAAAACAAAAAAAAAAGGCCTAATTCCTACAATTTTGGATAATTCCATAAATTTTGAAAAATTAAATTTGATATTCAAAATTTGAATTTTTAGTTAACAAAACGTTTATTTTAGGAATAAATTAAATTAATCCAAAATTAAATAATCAGTTAATTCCTGAAATTAAGCACATTCAATAGATAAAGCTAATTCTAAAGGAGTGAGATTTAAAATCCCAGGTGGAAGAGTTTTGTTATTGTTAGAATATTAGATAAATATCATTCTGATATTAGATAATATTTGGTGTATATATTTATATTTCATATATATCCCTTCCTTAGTTAAGTGTACCAGTTAGCTTGTATAGTAATCTTATACCAAGTTTAGTTCCTAGATTAGTGCTAAGGATTGAGCCGTGATTAGCTAGCTCAAGGTTGTATATATACTGACTTAAGATGAATAAGACATATTTCAAGGATGAGGTACGGGTTTATTCACATTTTCTCCATTTGAAATTCGACTGTCGTCGATTTCTTGAAATTTTGATTGCTTCTTCTCTGCAGGTATTGCAAATGGAATCAACTGTCCTCAATTTCTTGAAATTTGAAATGACAGCTCCCACAGCGAGGTGTTTCTTGAGGCGATTTTGTCGTGCTGCTCAAGGGATCAATGAGGTACGTGCCTTGGATTGATTTGCAAAAAGGGTATTCACCGATATGTCGTATGATTATCTGAAATTTAAGTTTTTCTTTAAACTGTTCGTGCAGGCTCCGTAGTTGCAATTAGAGTACTTGGCTAACTATCTGGCGGAGTTATCTCTTCTGGAGTACAGCATGCTGTGTTACGCACCTTCGCTCATTGCTGCATCAGCTATTTTTTGGGGTCGGCTAACATGTTTGATAATTTGGGGTCGGCTAACATGTTCGATAATTCAATTAAACATATTTATGGTTTTTGACACATTCTAATAGCGAAAGATCAGTCTCTTGGCCAGCTTACTCAAAATTAGAAAACCTCACCTCCCCTCCCCCGTTAGTACTCATTGGGCACTAAAACATCATGGAATGAAATTTTTTTGGACATTCATTTCGGAAAGGAGGCGGTAATTCTCTGTGTTAATTCAACATCATGTTAAAGTTGACTTAATCATAGAAATATTTTCCTTGTCAGGTTCTGCTTGGATGATGCTCTCACGACCCTTTGTAGAGTTTTGTTTATGGGGATGGGACAATCTCCCTAGAATAGTTCTTATGTACTATGCAAACTTCCTCTCATCACCTGAAGGATATTTTCACACAGTGATCTGCAATTCTGAAGAGTTTCGAAACACAACTGTAAATCATGACCTCCATTTCATATAATGGGACAACCCTCCGAAGCAGCATCCACATTTTCTTGCTGCTGCTGATTACCAGAGAATGGTAGAAAGCAATGCTCCATTTGCAAGGAAGTTTGGAACGGATAAAGAAGTCCTTGACAAGATTGACTCTCAACTTTTAGGCCGAGACCCTGATGGCTATTCAACAGGTAAAATTCCATTCGACAAAAACTTCATTTTTTTTTCAAAAAATAAATAAATTTAATCATTTGACATTTATTCCCCCATGCAGGTGGTTGGTTTGATAGAGTAGACACAAATGCAACTTCCCCTCAATACACAGTCAAGGATGCAACTCGATTGAAGCCGGGGCCTGGGGCGGAGAGTTTAAAACAACTAATTACTGGTCTATTGTCTGATAAAGATTTCCACGCAAAGCACTGCTTCTAATCGGACTGTGCATCTTATTGTTTGTTTCGTGTAGTAATCACCTATATAACTGTAATAATAGAAGCCATTAACACGGCTATAAAATGGAGGATAGTGAAGTGAGATATGTATAATTTTTCGGGGATGTGTTTTGAAATTGCATCCCCATGTTTTACTCAGTATGATAGCTTGTACTCAATGGACGGTGATCCAGATATATAGCAACACTAGGATTGTATGGAAATGAGAACAGGCAGCTATATACCCGTGAAAACGCCGCCATTATTGTGCTCCAAGAGATCACATTTCTCTCGGCCATTTCCTCATTCTTACCTTACCCATCAATCATATCCCTCACTGGAATTTCGTCAAACACCTTGCCTGCACTTGATAAGAGAAAACCAAAATGTCTCTTATATTGTTCGAATGAGAAGTTCAGAAGTTAAGTTCAATTTATTTATTTTTTAAATCATGATGGCCTATTGATGTTTCTAAGACCATCATAGTTTTTTTAATTTTTTTCTTAAGATTTTAATTATTGCAGTTAGAGATATTTTTGTCCACATTTTTAGCAGGGACTTATTGGCGAGTTTCGAAAATGTTTGTTTTTATTGGTAAATTTCACCCAATCTCAAAGTATTATTGGTAAAAACCCATTAAAATATATGTTTGCTATATCCATATACCAAACATCATCCAAAGTCGTTAATAAAAGTTGATAGAACCTAACAAAAGAGATTTGATATTCACTCTCGCAACTTTACTTAATACTCCCGCAATAACAATTATTACAAAAATGACATCAATTAAAATGACCATATTAACCCTTCAATGTTGCACAACCACAATTGAATTTCCTCAACATTCCACAATTGGATTTCCTCTCTCAGCAACCCCTTCGAATTGATGTCATCTATAAAGATCAAGTGCGCATTACTCATGTCGACAACAATCAAGTTCATCATTAGAAATAATGTTACTCATGAATTTATTTTATTTTAAATTTTATTTTTATTTTATTTATATTTTTTTTATCATTCAAATTGATGTCATCTATAATTCAGTTTTTAGTTTATTTTTCTTTTCTTTTTTTGGTTTATGCAACGCTGAATTTTGTATACCATTTGCATTTGTGGTCATTTAGGCAATGTGACTGCAATAATAATTCAGTTTTTTATTTATTTTTTTAAATGGTAATGAGTTTAGCAAAGTGAATGGATTTCAACTTATTTGATTTCTTCATAAAATTTCGGCATAGATTCAAAAAAAAAAAATATCAAATTATTTGATTTATTCATAACTCAATCTAATCTAACAACTATAATAAAAAGATAAAAAAAATACCTTTATATTGAAATGCAAAATCATTTGAAGTATTTTAAAACAGTTATATATTTTCTAAACTGAAAAAGAAAATTTTCGGCAATCATAGATAAAAAAAAACATAAGATTTCAAATTATTTGATTTATTCATAAAATTTCGGCATAGATTAAAAAAAAATTCAAATAATTTGATTTATTCATAACTCAATCTAATCTAACAACTACAATAAACAGATAAAAAAATAAAACATTTATATTCAAATACAAAATCATTTTATGAATTTTAAAACAGTTTTATATTTTTTAAACTGAAACAGAAAATTTTCGGTAATCATTTCATAAAAAAAAACATAAAATTTCAAATTATTTGATTTATTCATAAATTTTCGGATCAATTTGAACAAAATAATAATAAGAAGAGGAAGTGAATCAAATTCTCTAGAAATTAGGTATTAGATTAATTCAAGTAATCAATTCCTAAATTTTCGGCAATCATAGATTTTCAAGTAATCAACTCCTAAATTTTCGGCAATCATAGATTCAAAAAAAAAAATTCCAATTAGTTGATTTATTCATTAATTTTCAGCATAGATTAAAAAAAATATATTCAAATTATTTGATTTATTCATAAATCAATCTAATCTAACAAATACAATAAAACGATAAAAAAGAAAACATTTATATTCAAATACAAAATCATTTTAAGTATTTTCGGAATTTATATATTTTCTATTATTTATTAATGAATTTAAATTTATAAAGTGATATAATTTACAAAAGATTCAGATTTATCCCCAAGATTTGAAGTATTTTAAAACAGTTAGATATTTTCTAAATTGAAACAGAAAATTTTCGGCAAGCATAGATAAAAAAAAACATAAAATTTCAAATTATTTGATTTATTCATAAAATTTCGGCATAGATTCAAAAAACAAAAAAAAAATCAAATTATTTGATTTATTCATAACTCAATCTAATCTAACAACTACAATAAAAAGATAAAAAAAGAAAACATTTATATTCAAATACAAAATCATTTTATGAATTTTAAAACAGTTTTATATTTTTTAAACTGAAACAGAAAATTTTCGGTAATCATTTCATAAAAAAAAATATAAAATTTCAAATTATTTGATTTATTCATAAATTTTCGGATCAATTTGAACAAAATAATAATAAGAAGAAGAAGTGAATCAAATTCTCTAAAAATTAGGTATTAGATTAATTCAAGTAATCAATTCCTAAATTTTCGGCAATCATAGATTTTCAAGTAATCAACTCCTAAATTTTCGGCAATCATAGATTCAAAAAAAAAAATTCCAATTAATTGATTTATTCATTAATTTTCAGCATAGATTAAAAAAAAATTCAAATTATTTGATTTATTCATAAATCAATCTAATCTAACAAATACAATAAAACGATAAAAAAGAAAACATTTATATTCAAATACAAAATCATTTTAAGTATTTTCGGAATTTATATATTTTCTATTATTTATATATGAATTTAAATTTATAAAGTGATATAATTTACAAAAGATTCAGATTTATCCCCAAGATTTGAAGTATTTTAAAACAGTTATATATTTTCTAAACTGAAACAGAAAATTTTCGGCAAGCATAGATAAAAAAAACATAAAATTTCAAATTATTTGATTTATTCATAAAATTTCGGCATAGATTCAAAAAACAAAAAAAAAATTCAAATTATTTGATTTATTCATAACTCAATCTAATATAACAACTACAATAAAAAGATAAAAGAAAAGAAAACATTTATATTCAAATACAACTCCAATTTATGTATTTTAAAACAGTTTTATAGACATGATCGTAGGTATTCCATGCCAACTTGGTTTCATACCCAAGGATCCAATTACTTTTGGGTGGAGCGAGAGGTATAAGGTGGCTGTGGGTGTAGCTGAGGCCCTGCTTTACCTACACACTAATGGTGCTCAACCGGTTATCCACAGGGATGTGATGTCTTCAAATATAATACTGTCCGATGACTTTGAGCCACAGGTAATGTATTACTCCCTCTGTCCCAAATGAATGTCCATATTTATAAAATATTTTCTCCTGATTAATTCTGTCCAAATTTTCGGAGAAGTTGCTATAATGTGTGTTTTATATTATTTGATGAAGAATTTCTGTTTGGGGGGGGAGGGGTGGCGGCAATATTCGTCTGTTCTTTTGGTCACTGCCTTTATTTTTTATGCATTTGCCAATTGTTTATGGTAATAAAAGAACAGAAGGGGGTGATATTTATCATAAAGGCAGTGACCACAATGGGTTTGCATTCTGTGTCAAATTTGCTATTGATTACTATGTGGTTTAACCGGAGATGTTTGTTTAATCATGTTATTAACCAATTCTAATAGGGTTGTTTGCAAGCTTAACTGTATCTTCCTTGATCAAGCCAATCTTTGTATAACAGTTAAATTGGATAGTGTAAGGAAGTTGTTTGATAAAATGACTGAAAGAAAGTGGGGCTCCTTATTAGGGCTCTTTGTTATTAGGTACATAGTTTCAGATTGTGACTCTGTAGAAGTAATGATAAAGAACCAAAACTGGTTGCATGACGAGCCTGAGGATGCCGTTTTCCAAGCTTTCAAATTATTTGATTTATTCATAACTCAATCTAATCTAACAACTACAATAAAAAGATAAAAAAAGAAAACATTTATATTCAAATACAACTCCAACTTATGTATTTTAAAACAGTTTTATAGACATGATCGTAGGTATTCCATGCCAACTTGGTTTCATACCCAAGGATCCAATTGCTTTTGGGTGGAGCGAGAGGTATAAGGTGGCTGTGGGTGTAGCTGAGGCCCTGCTTTACCTACACACTAATGGTGCTCAACCGGTTATCCACAGGGATGTGAAGTCTTCAAATATAATACTGTCCGATGAGTTTGAGCCACAGGTAATGTATTACTACCTCTGTCCCAAATGAATGTCCATATTTATAAAATATTTTCTCCTGATTAATTCTGTCCAAATTTTCGGAGAAGTTGCTATAGTATGTGTTTTATATTATTTGATGAAGAATTTCTGTTTGGGGGGGGGTGTGGCGGCAATATTCGTTTGTTCTTTTGGTCACTGCCTTTATTTTTTATGCATTTGACAATGGTTTATTGTAATAAAAGAACAGAAGGGGGTGATATTTATCATAAAGGCAGTGACCACAATGGGTTTGCATTCTGTGTCAAATTTGTTATTGATTACTATGTGGTTCAACCGGAGTTGTTTGTTTAATCATGTTATTAACCAATTCTAATAGGGTTATTTGCAAGCTTAACTGTATCTTCCTTGATCAAGCCAATCTTTGTATAACAGTTAAATTGGATAGTGCAAGGAAGTTGTTTGATAAAATGACTGAAAGAAAGTGGGGCTCCTTATTAGGGCTCTTTGTTATTAGGTACATAGTTTCAGATTGTAACTCTGTAGAAGTAATGATAAAGAACCAAAACTGGTTGCATGACGAGCCTGAGGATGCCGTTTCCCAAGCTTTTAATGTCACGACCCGATAGTAGGCACTATTTAATCACTTGTCGGGCACGTGGGGTTCGGGTGGTGGTATTTCATTTTATGTCTTTTATGCTATATGTTAAATTATGTGTTCAGTTATGTTTTAGCTAACTTATGTGAAGTTAGGATGAAACTGAATTTAATCTATTTATAAAGGGGCTAAAAGGAGTAAATTATAAGTGTAAAAGGATTTTTTTTATATAAGTGAGACTTTAATAAATTAATTATATTTGGTTAAGGTGCTTTGGGGTAAAAAGAAGATAGTAAGAAGTTAGTTTTATTTCCTAGGATTCAAAGGGCTTTAGAGGAATTATTATTATTATTATTCCATGGAAAATTAATTGACAACTAAAGATCAGGATTGTTCTTTCTCCTTCTTACAAGCCATTTCCATGGAGAAGAAGTATCAAACCCTAACCTCCCTTTTCAAATAATTCTAGCCACTTCAATACTTCCTTGTTTTCAAAATAAATTGTGGATTTGGGTTCCTGGTGGAGAGGGGATCATTTCAAGCTACTCAATTAAATATTTCATGTTTCAGCATTTAGGTAAGTTATTATGTTTTATGTCAAATAATTGTTCACATAATGATGTTATTTGATAATTGGTTTAAGGAAAAGATTTTGAGTGGTTAAAATCATGAGAATTGATTTTAAAAAGAGTTTTTGTAAAAGTTGGAACTGATTTGGGTGGAAATGAGAGACTTGGAATGAAAGAGTAATGGTGCAAGGTTTAAATGGTGTTCTTGTTTTGAAGAAATGATTGCATGGATCAATGAGTTGTAAATTGGTTCTAAATGGATGGGGATAATGTTAGAATGGTTTAGGATATGAGTTAGAAGTGTTGGTACTGATTTTGTTACCTTTGTCCCTGTTTTGGAATGCTGGGAAACAGAGTAAAAGGGGTACAAATGGGTTATTTCTTGTTACTGCTGCTGTTCTGGTTTCTGGTGTCTGATTTTACTCGTGGCACGAGTCGTGACTCGAGGCACGAGTCGTGCCATCTTGGTCACTCGTGACCACGAGTCGTGAACCATGGGGCCAGTCGTTCTGAGTAGATGGAGGGAAAAGGCACGAGTCGTGCCATAGGGCACGAGTCGTGCCCTGAACTGAAAGTGTTGCTTCAACTTTAATGACTTGGAAACCTATTCAAACAAGAACCAACTTGAACACTCTTTAACTTAGATTAAAGTAGAACCTTTTAGCTTCACAATGATATCTTAGTTGGTCAAAATGGAGTAGTGGAAGTACATTAAATATTTGTGGTAAAAGGCCTCACCACCTCGAATTGTACCTTCACCATATTGAATCCAATTTGGTAAATTGAGTTGAGCTCGTATGGAAGTTACTGAATATTGTATATTGAGCAAGAAGGGATGATTGGATATATATATCATTTTACGTGTATTCATATACATAGTTGGTGGTGGTGTTATATCCTTGAATGTATTATAAAAGTGTATGCATTATATGTTGCACTTTTGATGATTGTTACCATCTTATGATGTGTTTGATTAGGGTTCCCTACTTTGGAATCCTAAGTGATTTGATTCAAGGATTGTTTAGCCTTAGTGCTACTGTTTGATACTTGTTATCACTTGTATCATAGTGATATGTTATGAGCGTATGGTTCCCTACTTTGGAATCATCGCAGATTGTAAGCAAGTATTAAGTACTGTGCTTTTAATTCAAGTCCAGATGGTGCTTGAATTGGGCAGTGTTACGGGACTATAATGGCACCGAGCCGAGTTCGTTATAGTCCCTACTCTGGTTCCCTGTTTGCCCAGCCATAGGCCATGGTTTGGGAGTAGTGAACTAGCTCAAGAAGTAGTCTAGTTGCACTATTTAGGATATGACTTTGTGTCATAGTCCTGTTTATTGTTGTGACTATTATGGGTTTCGGAACCGTCTCTTCAGCGGATGATGCTGCTCGGATTGTGATATCCTTTTGAGGATTAAACCTTGGCTCAAGATCCTTATCGTTGTTACAAGATATTTTACTTATGTGTTTATATGTATACCTCTCTTTATGTGGTTAAGAAAGTGATATACATGTCTATATATTGTGAATTGTTGTTATATGCTCTATTATTGTGAATGCAGATCATATTGTTGCATACATAATAGCTTACTGAGATTTTTCTCACCCCGTCCTTTTATTTCTTTCTTAGATAGAGGAGAACCTGGGACTAGACCACATTGAGCACGTGAGGTCGAAGAGTTGGGTTTATTTTCTTCAAGGTATGGTAGTTGGTTACATTATGTCAATGTAAACCTTGGGTAGTAACCTAAACTTGTTGTTGTACATATTTTGGAATTGTAATGCTTGTAAAATTATCGAAGAAGTGGAAACTAGGTTCCTTGGTTTGTAAAATAACTTGGTCTGTGGTTTGTAAATTAACTTAGTGTGTGGTTGTGAATGTTTATAAGTCGAATAGTTTGTTATTTAGAGTATTGTTTATTTACAGGTTTTCAAAATGAAAAGTTAAAAAAGGGTCATGGTAAAAATTTTAAAAAAAATTTAGTTAATGTGAGCGTGTTCCGAATGTGGGGCCAAGTAGGTCTCTGGTTCGGGGCGCGACAGTTGGTATCAAAGCCTTAGGTTTAGATAGTCTAGAGTGACTACGTGACCTAGGGGGGGGTAAAATGGATTGAGTGAGTGACGTGAATGTCTCTTGCAGGTACCACATCCTTATGGCAGGGACAGAAGGTGATCCGACCGGACCCTTAGGCCGGGGAAATGTTAGAGAGGAGATCCGAGAAATGTTTCAAGGCATGTTAGAAGCGGCTATGAAGGCCATGAATGATCAAAGACATCAAGGGGAACAAGCAGCACCAAGAGTTGGCTTGGAGCAGTTTTTGAAACTGAAACCTATAGGGTATGCGGGTGAACCGGATGTGTTAAAGGCTGAACGATGGATTGAAGCTATGGAGAAAATCTTTGATGTATTGAGATGTACAGATGAAGAACGAGTTAGATTTGCATCTTACAAGTTTTCAGGCATGGCGGAGCATTGGTGGAGAACCTTAAAAGCAAGTTGGGATGATGCTCATGTACCTTATACTTGGGAGAATTTCTTAAGAAAGTTTAAGGAGCACTTTATTCCGACGGTAGATCAAGACAAGAAAGAGATGGAATTTCTTAATCTGGAGCAGAATGTATTGACAGTTGCACAGTATGTGGCTAAGTATACGGAATTAGCAAGGTATTGCACTCATTTAGTGGCAACTGAAGAGAAGAAGGCTATGAGGTTCGTAAGAGGCTTGAAGACAGTGATCCGTACTCAATTAGTATCCCATAAATTTCAGAATTTTCAAGATGCCGTGGATCGTGCTTACCATGTGGAGCATGACATTGAAGAGCATAAGCGGAAAACGGAAGTAGGGGGTACAGGTAGGCAAGGAGGACAAAATAGATTTCAACCACCAGGTTGAGATAGTCGAGGAGGACAAGGATCAACATCACAATTTAGAGGACATCCACAAGGTTCATCTAGTGTTCGAAGACAAGGTGTTACTCCGGGGAATGTACCAAAGAAAGTTTGTGGTTATTGTCAAAAGGAGGGGCATATTGAGGAAAACTGTTGGAAGAAGCAGGGTAAGTGTTTGAATTGCGGCCAGTTGGGACATTTTCAGAAGGATTGTCCGAAAGCAAAGAAACAACCATCCGGAAGTGGAGCCGAAACTTCTCAGGGGCAGAAACGAGATTCTTCGGGAAGGCCTAAGGTTCAGGGTCGGGTCTTTGCGGTGAATCAACAACAAGCGGCAAATTCCTCCAACGTCATTGGAGGTATTATTTCTGTAGCAAATAGGAGAGCACGTGCACTAATAGACCCCGGTTCATCTCATTCGTATGTGTCCATGCATTTTGCATCGAAATTATCTATTCCTGTGGACTTTATGCCTTATGTGCTAGAAGTGTCAACTCCGATGGGAGAGTGTTTAGTAACTGATGAAATGTTACGTGGTTGTGATGTGCATATTTGTGATCATGTATTACCTGCTGACTTGGTAGTGTTACCTATACATGATTTTGATGTCATTTTGGGTATGGATTGGCTAAGTAAATATCATGCTTTAGTCGATTGCCATAAGAAGATTGTTACCTTTTCAGTTCCTAGCATGCCTATGTTTGTGTTTGAGGCTATTCCTTCGGTTGGGAATATTCGTGTTATTTCTTACGTGAAAGCTAGGAAGTTGTTGCTTCGGGGTTGTACGGGGTTTTTGGCTAGTGTTCTAGATACTACTAAGATGTTGCCGGAACTTGGGGAGGTACCGGTAGTTAAAGAGTTTCCGGATGTGTTTTCTTCGGAGTATGTGATGCCTCCTGATAGGGAGATAGAGTTTGGAATTGATTTGATTCCGGGAACAACTCCAATATCCAAGGCACCGTATAGAATGGCTCCAGCTGAATTAAAAGAGTTAAAGGCTCAGTTGCAGGAATTGCTTGATCGGGGATTTATCCGACCGAGTGTATCGCCGTGGGGAGCTCCGGTATTGTTTGTTAGAAAGAAAGATGGGTCGTTGAGGCTTTGTATTGATTATCGACAGTTGAATCAAGTGACGGTAAAGAACAAATATCCTCTACCTCATATTGATGACCTATTTGATCAACTCCAAGGTGCAACAGTTTTCTCAAAGCTTGATTTAAGAAGCGGGTGTCATCAGCTGAAGGTTCATCCGGAGGATGTTCCTAAGACAGCTTTCCGTACTCGGTATGGTCATTTCGAATTCCTTGTCATGCCTTTTGGTTTAACGAATGCTCCAGCTGTTTTCATGGACTTGATGAATCGAGTTTTTAAGCCTTATCTCGACACTTTCGTTGTGGTGTTTATCGATGATATTCTCGTTTATTCTAAGTCTCGGGAGGAACATGAACAACACTTGAGAATGGTTTTGACGGTACTCCGGGAGAAGCAGTTGTTTGCTAAATTTAGTAAGTGTGCTTTTTGGCTTGAAGAGGTGTCGTTCCTGGGTCATGTGGTTTCAAAGGGTGGAATTTCAGTTGATCCTTCTAAGATTGAAGCCGTGACTAGTTGGAAAAGGCCGGAATCAGTTACCGAGATTCGAAGTTTTCTAGGGTTAGCTGGTTACTATAGGAGATTCATAAAAGGGTTCTCGAAGATTGCTACTCCATTGACTCAGTTGACTCGGAAGAATATACCGTTTGTATGGAATGAAAAGTGTCAAAAGGGTTTTGAGGAGTTGAAGAAGAGATTAACCTTCGCACTCCGTCCCGGTATTGCCAAATGGAAATGATGGATTGGTTATTTACTGTGACGCTTCGAAAGAAGGATTGGGATGTGTGTTAATGCAAAATGGGAAGGTTATTGCTTATGCCTCTAGGAAGCTGACCTCATGTGAACAGAATTACCCGACTCATGATATGGAGCTTGCCGCTATTGTATTCGCATTGCACAAATGGAAACACTACCTTTATGGAGCTAAATTTGAAGTCTTCACGGATCATAAAAGTTTGAAGTACCTTTTCTCACAGAAGGATTTGAATAATAGGCAATGGAGATGGATGGAGTTATTGAAGGATTACGATTGTACTATTTCCTATCATCCGGGTAAAGCAAATGTCGTGGCGGATGCTATGAGTAGGAAAACTTATGTGGCGTCATTGATGGTTCGAGAGTGGAAAATGTTAGAGGATGCTCGTGATTGGTGTCCCCGAGAATCAAAACATGGAGCTATCTTTGCTAATATTAGAGCCTTGCCAAGCTTGATTCAACAAATAAAGGAGGTTCAAAAGGATGATGTAGAGTTAAAGAAAGTGATGGATCAAGTTGTGGATGGGAAATTTAGGGAGTTCTCCCTTAGTCCCGAGGGAGTGTTGACATTTAGAAGCCGTCTATGTGTACCAAATGTTGATGAAGTAAAGCAACAAGTTCTAGATGAAGGCCATAAGTCTAAGTATACCATTCATCCCGGGAGTACTAAAATGTATCAAAATTTGAAGCAACATTTTTGGTGGAACAACATGAAGAGGGAAATAGCGGATTATGTGTCAAAGTGTTTGACGTGTCAACAAGTGAAAGCAGAACATCAAAGACCCACCGGGTTGCTGCAGCCATTAGAGATTCCGGAGTGGAAATGGGAGCATATTACCATGGATTTTGTTACGGGATTGCCTCAGACTAGTCATAAGCATGATGCCGTGTGGGTGATGGTTGATAGATTGACCAAGTCTGCTCATTTCTTACCTATTGATATTAGTTATTCGATGGAAAGACTTGCAAAGTTGTATGTTGAGGAGATAGTCAGGTTGCATGGGGTGCCGGTTAGTATCAGATCGTATCGGGATCCTAGATTTACTTCTAGATTTTGGCAAGCGTTACAAAAAGCTTTGGGGTCAGAATTGAGATTTAGTACAGCCTTCCATCCTCAGACTGATGGCCAATCAGAGAGGACAATTCAAATTCTCGAAGACATGTTGCGAGCTTGTTCAGTTGACTTCGCAGATTCTTGGGACAGTTTTTTGGCTCTTGTTGAGTTTTCTTATAACAACAATTATCAATCAAGTATCGGAATGGCACCTTATGAAGCGTTGTACGGGAGGAAATGCAGATCTCCGATTTGTTGGGATGAAGTTGGGGAGGCTAAGATTTGGGGTCTTGATATGGTTCGGGATTCAGTTGAGAAAGTTAAGATAATTCGGGAGCGATTGAAGACAGCCCAGAGCAGAGATAAAAGTTATGCGGATCATCGAAGGTGAGACCTTGAGTTTCAAATTGGTGATTTAGTATTTTTGCGGGTTTCGCCAAAGGTGGGAATAAAGAGGTACGACAAGAAAGGTAAATTAGCTCCAAGGTTTGTTGGGCCTTTTGAGATTTTAGAAAGAGTAGGGAATTTGGCGTATCGTCTTGCTTTACCTTCATCACTTGGGAAGATGCATAGTGTATTTCACGTTTCAATGTTGCGGAAGTATGTTTATGATCCTTCTCACGTATTGCCGAGAATTCCCGAGGATATAGAGCCAAATATGTCTTATGTAGAAAAGCCGATTCGAATTATGGATACCAAGGTACAAGAGTTGAGAAATAAGAGTATTCCTCTCGTGAGAGTAGTTTGGAGAAATCATGATGTGGAAGAGTCTACTTGGGAGCTCCGGGAAGAGATGGAGCGGAAATATCCATGGTTGTTTGACATTTGTGGTAAGTAAGTAAAATTCGGAGCGAATTTTCTTTAAGGGGGAGTGAATGTCACGACCCGATAGTAGGCACTATTTAATCACTTGTCGGGCACGTGGGGTTCGGGTGGTGGTATTTCATTTTATGTCTTTTATGCTATATGTTAAATTATGTGTTCAGTTATGTTTTAGCTAACTTATGTGAAGTTAGGATGAAACTGAATTTAATCTATTTATAAAGGGGCTAAAAGGAGTAAATTATAAGTGTAAAAGGATTTTTTTTATATAAGTGAGACTTTAATAAATTAATTATATTTGGTTAAGGTGCTTTGGGGTAAAAAGAAGATAGTAAGAAGTTAGTTTTATTTCATAGGATTCAAAGGGCTTTAGAGGAATTATTATTATTATTATTCCATGGAAAATTGATTGACAACTAAAGATCAGGATTGTTCTTTCTCCTTCTTACAAGCCATTTCCATGGAGAAGAAGTATCAAACCCTAACCTCCCTTTTCAAATAATTCTAGCCACTTCAATACTTCCTTGTTTTCAAAATAAATTGTGGATTTGGGTTCCTGGTGGAGAGGGGATCATTTCAAGCTACTCAATTAAATATTTCATGTTTCAAAGATTTAGGTAAGTTATTATGTTTTATGTCAAATAATTGTTCACATAATGATGTTATTTGATAATTGGTTTAAGGAAAAGATTTTGAGTGGTTAAAATCATGAGAATTGATTTTAAAAAGAGTTTTTGTAAAAGTTGGAACTGATTTGGGTGGAAATGAGAGACTTGGAATGAAAGAGTAATGGTGCAAGGTTTAAATGGTGTTCTTGTTTTGGAAAAAATGATTGCATGGATCAATGAGTTGTAAATTGGTTCTAAATGGATGGGGATAATGTTAGAATGGTTTAGGATATGAGTTAGAAGTGTTGGTACTGATTTTGTTACCTTTGTCCCTGTTTTGGAATGCTGGGAAACAGAGTAAAAGGGATACAAATGGGTTATTTCTTGTTACTGCTGCTGTTCTGGTTTCTGGTGTCTGATTTTACTCTTGGCACGAGTCGTGACTCGAGGCACGAGTCGTGCCATCTTGGTCACTCGTGACCACGAGTCGTGAACCATGGGGCCAGTCGTTCTGAGTAGATGGAGGGAAAAGGCACGAGTCGTGCCATAGGGCACGAGTCGTGCCCTGAACTGAAAGTGTTGCTTCAACTTTAATGACTTGGAAACCTATTCAAACAAGAACCAACTTGAAAACTCTTTAACTTAGATTAAAGTAGAACCTTTTAGCTTCACAATGATATCTTAGTTGGTCAAAATGGAGTAGTGGAAGTACATTAAATATTTGTGGTAAAAGGCCTCACCACCTCGAATTGTACCTTCACCATATTGAATCCAATTTGGTAAATTGAGTTGAGCTCGTATGGAAGTTACTGAATATTGTATATTGAGCAAGAAGGGATGATTGGATATATATATCATTTTACGTGTATTCATATACATAGTTGGTGGTGGTGTTATATCCTTGAATGTATTATAAAAGTGTATGCATTATATGTTGCACTTTTGATGATTGTTACCATCTTATGATGTGTTTGATTAGGGTTCCCTACTTTGGAATCCTAAGTGATTTGATTCAAGGATTGTTTAGCCTTAGTGCTACTGTTTGATACTTGTTATCACTTGTATCATAGTGATATGTTATGAGCGTATGGTTCCCTACTTTGGAATCATCGCAGATTGTAAGCAAGTATTAAGTACTGTGCTTTTAATTCAAGTCCAGTATGGTGCTTGAATTGGGCGTGTTACGGGACTATAATGGCACCGAGCCGAGTTCGTTATAGTCCGTACTGTTCCCTCGTTTGCCCAGCCATAGGCCATGGTTTGGGAGTAGTGAACTAGCTCAAGAAGTAGTCTAGTTGCACTATTTAGGATATGACTTTGTGTCATAGTCCTGTTTATTGTTGTGACTATTATGGGTTCCGGAACCGTCTCTTCGCCGGATGATGCCGCTCGGATTGTGATATCCTTTTGAGGATTAAACCTTGGCTCAAGCATCCTTATCGTTGTTACAAGATTTCACTTATGTGTTTATATGTATACCTTTCTTTATGTGGTTAAGAAAGTGATATACATGTCTATATATTGTGAATTGTTGTTATATGCTCTATTATTGTGAATGCAGATCATATTGTTGCATACATAATAGCTTACTGAGATTTTTCTCACCCCGTCCTTTTATTTCTTTCTTAGATAGAGGAGAACCTGGGACTAGACCACATTGAGCACGTGAGGTCGAAGAGTTGGGTTTATTTTGTTCAAGGTATGGTAGTTGGTTACATTATGTCAATGTAAACCTTGGGTAGTAACCTAAACTTGTTGTTGTACATATTTTGGAATTGTAATGCTTGTAAAATTATCGAATAAATGGAAACTAGGTTCCTTGGTTTGTAAAATAACTTGGTCTGTGGTTTGTAAATTAACTTAGTGTGTGGTTGTGAATGTTTATAAGTCGAATAGTTTGTTATTTAGAGTATTGTTTATTTACAGGTTTTCAAAATGAAAATTTAAAAAAGGGTCATGGTAAAAATTTTAAAAAAAATTTAGTTAATGTGAGCGTGTTCCGAATGTGGGGCCAAGTAGGTCTCTGGTTCGGGGCGCGACATTTAAAGCAGGCTAAATAACTTTTATATAAATAAATCGAGTTTATACATTGAGGTTATGCTATAATATTGACATTAATTGTGTTATCTTTTATTTAAATATTTTAGGATTGGATTTGGATTGCGGAAGTTTCTATTCCAAATATTCTGGGAATGCTGTGGTACAAGGGAAGCTGAAATAGATAAGGTTTTGATGAATCTCTACATTGTACTGATGAGGCTCGGGTTTTTTGATGGAAGCCCACAATATGCCGCTCTTGGTAAGGAGGATATATGTTCTGATGAACATATTGAGCTGGCAACAGAAGAAGCAAAAGAAGGATTAGTTCTTCTAAAGAACGAGAATGGAACTTTACCATTGACATCTTCAGTGTTTGAAACGTTGGCCGTTGTAGGCCCTCATGCCAATGCTACTGATGTTATGATCGGAGACTATTCAGGTAACTAATGAAAATACACACACAAACATGATTACTTGATATTTTCCAATTATCGATAAATGTGAAGTCAAAACATTTTTAACACTTATATGAGTCGTATACTGGCATGGAATACCTACGATCATCCAAATTTTGTATTACTCCCTATGTCCTAAATGAATGTCCATATTTATAAAATATTTTCTCCTGATTAATTCTGTCCAAATTTTCGGAGAAGTTGCTATAGTATGTGTTTTATATTATTTGATGAAGAATTTCTGTTTGGGGGGGGGGGTGTGGCGGCAATATTCGTCTGTTCTTTTGGTCACTGCCTTTGTTTTTTATGCATTTGCCAATGGTTTATGGTAATAAAAGAACAGAAGGGGGTGATATTAATTTCTGGGAATGCATATCTTGCAATTTATGGGTTTGTCCATCAGAAGAAGCAGAGAGGTTTGTCACTTCAGCCTGTAGCCTATCTCTCTCTTGCTGCATTCATAAACAAATCAGCAATCAGAAATCAATCTTATGGCACAGATAATACAAACTTATGATATACTTTACACCCTATGTCCCTAAATGAATGTCGAATTTTTTTAAATATTTTTACATACCTGCACCATTCTTTTTTCGTCCTCAAGCTCCGTTATTTTCTTTCCAAAGTGTTGCTTAAGAGTCATGGTGTCAGATCCTCCGGAAAGTTTCATCTCTCGATCGCAGATAAATTAAGGGTAGAAATTAACATGGGAACAATTTCTAGCCTGTCAACAACACTAAAGAGGCTAACCCAATGACTGTATTAACATTCTTAAATTTGTACCAAAAAAAATTAACATTCTTAAATATAAAGACCACATTAAGCACAATGTTTCATAACTATGTAAGATGCAGACAATATAAAGATAATGGATTGAAAAGATATGATGCATGAGAGATGGATAAATGCAAATGTGAGTACTCCTTTCAGTTAAAATAGTTGTCTCTTTTGGACCAAGAATTTGGTCGCTTTTGGGTTTAAAGTATTCAAACACTTTTACCCTTACGTTGGAACTTGGTGCACTTTATTAACTGTTTTATTGAGTTAAGTAACGTAGGAGAGAGAGACAAATAATAAGGGTAAATTTGGTACTTTCTTTCATTAAGTTAAAGTATCATTGTTCATGATAGTCAAACTGATATTGAGTTGGTAATATACCTCCTTCTGCTCTAACCATTTGTTTAACTCATTTAACTCTCTTTCCATTGAATCTTGCAGAAGAGTGTGCTCCCACTCTTTTGCCGTTTCTTCATCCATGGACCCAGAATCAGTACACACTGCCGCCCATCAGACAGTTTAGTTAATGGGAAACAATTAAAGAAGTTTGGATTGGTATAAGTATAAACTAAGACTGTCAATCTAACTTTAGGTAAGAAAGAGATCACACCGCTTTCACTCATTTGATAATCAGATGAGTCCACACTTTGCAAGCCCCTTTTTAAGCCCTTCACTTTTCATTGAGAAGGTATCAGCACCCTGGCAGACAAAATTGCAAGGTAATATTTCTCCTATTTTTTATTGATAGAACTCTTAATACATCGAATAAATGAAACCTTCAACAGTAGTTTGACGACAGATTATACGTGATATTATTTGAATACCCTTTTAACTTTGTTAAGATGAAAGACATACTTTAATAGATGTTTCCGGTGATCAATGCCAGTGCCCATTATACAGCACTCATGAAGCTCCCGATAGAGATCCTCATTAGCAGCTTCAAGCCAAGTAATCCTGTCTCGAAGAACCTACATGAATTTACAGTGAAAACATTTCTTTAGCAATTAACTTAGAAAGAATTCTAAAAACATACCCCATTTATGGTTTCGGTAATGATTCAAAGAAAGTTGATTCGTAGTATTTTCTTAGTGTTTGATGGATCGTAATATTACTGAAGTGTGGTTTAACATGTCTCTCAATATCCATCTTGGTTGTAGTCTGATGACTCTGATAAGACAATATTGAAATCTCAAAATTCTTTTTTGTTTGTTTGTGTATTGTAGGCCGTTAAAATGATATTTTTGTTGGTGTATGCAAGTGTACATGCTTGCGAATTGTATATATTTGTGGTTGTGTGGTTGTTGTTATATAGTGTATACTTTTGCACACACTTAAGTTGGTTTGCTTTTCCAGAAAATGGCTGAGGAGCATTTCAATGAGAATGAAGCAGAGGTTATGCCTGAGAACTTACACCCTCCAGAAATATAATTTCAAGGGTCTGATAATGATTTAGATGGCAGCGGTGGCGTCAATGATGATGTAGCCACAAACACCACTGCAGTTGGTTGTAATAAGATATAGATGACATTTATCATTCAATTCCCAAACTTCCTTAATATATGGTTTGATTTTAAAGAATTGAATGAATGAGACCCTCATAAAATTACTTGATTATTTTAATAGATGTTTCCAGTTGGTTGTTGAAGAGGTCCAAACTTTAATTCTGTACTATAGTTTTAAGACTCTCTCTCTCTGAAAAAGCTTTGCGTCAGTTTTTCTTAATTGATTAGCTTTATTATTCCCGTCGAATTTCGACGGGCTATGAACTAGTTTAAATTAAATTCGAAATTTATTACTTTAAATAATTATAAAAAATAACTTGCTTTTCTATTATAATTTAAAGTAGCTTAGAAATAACTCTTTTTAAAAAATAATTATTTTAAAATACTCCCTCCGTCCCAGTCCAATTGATACTTATTTCCTTTTTGATCCGTTCCAGCCCAATTGATACTGCCCAAAATGGAAAGAAATCTTTACTATATTTCCCACTCATTCTCTCTCTTATTTCACTTTTACACTCACAACATTCTCTCTCCTAACTATTCCTCCCACTCATTCTCTCTCCTATTTAATTTTTCATACTCACAATATTTTTTTTCACTTTTTCTCTCTCTTACTTTTCCTTAATCTGTGTGCCCATAATTTTGGTATCAGTTCGGCTGGGACAGAGGGAGTATATTATTAAACGAAAGTATATACTTATTGAGTATTGAATAATATTAAATTTTCATTTCACAATATTATTAGATATAGTATACTCCCTCCGTCCCAGCGAAAGAGTCGGTAAATTTGCCCGGCACGCAAAATAAGAAATGTGATGTAGGAAAGAGAAAAAGTTTAAATGTTGTGAGTATGAAAAATTAAATAGGAGAGAGAATGAGTGGGAGGTGATGTAAGAAAGATAATGTTGTGAGTGTAAAAGTAAAGTAGGAGAGAGAATGAGTGGAGAGAATAGTGATTTAAGGTTTCCTTTTTGGGAAAGTGGCTTTTTAAATGGGACGCCCAAAAAGGAAATAAATGGCTCTTTCGCTGGGACGGAGGGAGTAGTTAGATAAATATTTAAATGTTTTTGACAATAATTTATTGAAGAAAGTAATTTTTAACTTTTAAATTTTAATTACTTTATTCAATAAATATAAGCTTGACAGATTTATTTCCTTGAATTAATAATAAAATTTGGATTCTTCAACCAAAGTTATCCTTAGTCCAGTGGTAAGCCTCCTATTACGACTTCAAACAACCCAGGTTCGAATCCCCCTTCCCTTATTAATATTTTGAAAAAAATGGGTAAAGCCCGCCCAAACCCGCCAACCCAGCCAGACGGGCAAACGGTGCGGGCCGGACATTAGGGGTGGAAATGGTTCGGTTTAGCTCGGTTTGGGGTAATTTAGAAGTCAAACCGCTATACATCGGTTTGGAGAAATCCCAAACCGAGCTGAACCACAAAATAGTCCAAGCCGAGCTGAGCTAAACCATCACGGTTCGGCTCGGCTCGGTTTGAACCACGGTTCGACAGATACATTTCAGCAATCCAGTTCATGTTGTGTTGCCATAAGAATGTGCCTTGATATTGCGATACTGTTGTCGTGGAAGAGTGAAAAATGCCTTTAACAATTTTGTATATCTTCCGGTCAGTTACAGTCCTTGTTACCTTAAAGATGGTGACCAAATTCCTTTTGCTGGTTGGTCTTTTCAGAAAGTTTGGAGTTCATTTATGAAATTCACACTAATAATTAGACATCTCATATGGGCTTCCTAAGATTTCTTCCATGCAAATCAGGAAATATCTTATGGATATTTATATGTTTATGAAATAAGAAACATATGTTTTGTATCCTCAGCTATCTAGTATTCTATTTTTATATAGTTTTCTTTTTACAGTGAAGGCATTTGATCTGTAGAACATCATATAGCAACTCCTAGGGGGAAAAATACAGCTAATCATGCTCAATATTCCTTAAATTGTAGAACATCAGTTGGGTGTAAACGAAAAGTAAATTGGCTACAATTTAAATGAGCACAACGCAGAGTATATCAAGTAACGAATATAAAATTCACATATGCAACAATCAAATACAGATTCATGCTACTAATATACAAAAGAGAAAACAAAATTCAACCAAATGCAGACTATATCAAGTAACTAATGTAAAATTCACATATGTAACAATCAAAAACAGATTCATGCTATATTATACCAAAACGATAACAAATTCAATCAGTTAAATAAGCATAAAAAAAAATATATACCTTGACGAAATTGCCGAGAGTCTTGGTAGATCCACGAGATGAGGTAAACACATCATCAATACCTGCAAACTGAGGCACCTTTTTGGGCACTCTAGCAAAGAACAATCCCAAGACCTCGGGCGCCAGGAACCATCCTAACAAAGCATATGCACTCCACATTTTCCAGAGACGACGAGTCACGGCGGTCGGCGACGACAATGAGAGAAACAGGAAGAGAGAGAAACGGGAAAAGAGAACCGATTTGCTTCGATTGAAAGTTCAAAGAGTGGCTCGTCGTCGGAGTTGAGACTGAGTCACGGCGACGCCATTGATTGAGAGAGAAACGGGAAGAGAGAGAAAATATTTGGGCAAATGAAATTGAAAAGAGAGGCGCTGAGTTACTGAGCAGTTTAATGATTTTATTTAGGGTTTTGTTTAAATCAAAGGCCGAGATTAATTAGGTTTTTGAAGGACGGTCAGGATCGCGGTTTGACGGTTTGGCTCACGGCTCGGTTTGGCGGTTCGGTTTGATGGTTCGGTTTGACGGTTCCAAACCGCGGTTCGGTCTCAAACGGCTCGGTTCGGTTTGGCTTGGTTCGGTTTAGAGGTGTCAAACCTCGAGCTGAGCTGAACCACATGGTTTATCAATTTTTCAAACCGAGCTAAACCACTTATGTCTAAAAACCGAACCAAACCGCACGGCTTGGCTCGGTTCGACTTCAAACCGCGGTTTGAGCCGAACCGTTTCCACCCCTACCGGACATTGGGTAAACGGACGGGCCGGGCCGGGCTTGGCCCGCGGGCAAGTAGGCAGCAGGCTGGGCTTGTCCGTCAAGTCCGCGGGCGTGTCTCTGACGGGTCGGGCTGCCCGAATGTTCATCTTCAGGCCAATCTATCGGTTTTAGAAAATTTTGAAACCAACCAAGACTAATCATATGCATTGGATTTGGTTTGATCCGATTTTTGACAGATTCGAGTTGGAACTATGTGTTTTATCATTAAAACTTTAGAAACAGAACAGTATGTAAGTTGCATAAATGTTGATGAAAAATTCCTTGGTTATATTCCCTCTGTTTCATCCGTAAAAGGTACAAAATTAGTCTTATACAAAAATTAAGAAAATTGTATAGTTAAGTAAGTGTTATAAGTATTAAAAGTGAGGTAGGAGAGATAAAGTGAGATAAGGAATAGTAAGTGAATAGTTATCGTAAGTGGAAGTATGACAAGTGAGTCTAATAAATAAAAAAATATTAAAAATTTTAATTTTGATAGGTGCATTTTCGAATGGAATAACCAAAATAAATTTTGAAAAATTCCCCAAGGGCCCTCATGTTCAAATTTAATCAATTTTAAGGAGAGACATTTTGTAAATTCTAAATAAATAGTTCAACCCAAATTCCCGATACTCCTTACCCCTAGGCTCTTACTCTCCCCCATGTCATTTTATTCCTCTCTCTTTCTCCGCCTAAACACACACACACACACACACACACACACACATTCTCTCTCCCTCTCTATCTCTTTAAACTCTAGATCCAGATCTGACGTCCTACTACCTGCTCGTCGCTTAGCCACCATCTCCGGCCATGTCTCCCTTTGTTCAAAGCCAAATTCAGATCTAACGCTCATGGTTCCTCGACGAGATTCAGATTCGGCCGCAGCCTTTTTAACTTTGTTCCTACCTTCGTCTCTATTTTCATCTTCTTCTATGACATGTTATATTTCCGTTTACTCTCCTTCTCCGACAAAACCGATAACCGACCAAAACATCAGATCCAGTGGCCATCTTCCTCGATCTTCGACTCACTTCTCCCACCAACAGTTCAGCATCAAGTCAACGCACCAACAACGAAAGGAACCTTCCTCTCCGTCGTCCACAGTCGATTTTCTCTCCATCTCCGACTCACTTCTCCCACCAACAGTTCAACATCGAGCCGAACACGAGCCAGCTCGAAAAAAAAATGAGCTTGAAAATCGGTTCGAGCTCGAGCTCGAGTTCACCTCGAGCCCACTCGAACTCGAGCTTTTATGAGCCGAACCCGAGCTAAGCCCGAGCCGGCTCGTTTCGTGTAACAACCCTACTTGTGTTTGACCATATAAGAGTCAACGTTAGTATTTTTTGTTGTTGAAAAAACAGGTTTTATATTAAAAAATGACACTTATACTTCAACTATAAGATGCGATTTGGTATTATACATCATGTATACGAGTTTGACCGGGGTTTGACTAAATATTATTAGCATTTTTTTAAATAAAAAAATAAATTGTGATAAAAATGACTCTTAAACTTGATGTATAAGAGGCGGATTAGCTTTATACATCAATTATAAGAGCCACCGGGGCTTCGGTCGCCGGCCCCCTGTCATCAGGTCACCAACTTTCTTGACCTTTCGGCGCTGACTGTTGTTTGACTGAACATCAGAGTCAACATTAATAAAATATAAAAAATTATTTTATTTTTGTGAAAAAAAGTGACTCTTATACTTTAACTAGTCAGTAACCCGTCGGTACCCGACGGTGAATAATTTTTTTTTTTGATTAAGTAAATAATTACTTATATGTTTTAATTGATTTTTAAAAAATTGAAATTGATAATCAATGTAGCGGATATTAGGAGTATAATTAATACAGAAAAAAGATGTTGACACATGATGTAACGTGGAAAGCCCTTGAGACAACTATCTCACCGGCACAAAACCACGGGAGGTTAGGTCCCTGCCTAACCAAAAAACATTATTAAGATTTTAGTGTTACAACTTTGGAAGATGAAGATATATGGTTACAATAGCGTGAGTTTAATAGTGTGTGCCTAAGTGTCAACATAATCTCTTCCATCTCCTATATATTTAAAGAAAAACAAAATAAAAACAAAGAAAATAATAAGAAATTGCAATACTTTTGTTTAACCACAAATTGTGCGACATAAATTCTCAGAGTCTGTCGAAAACTTCCTTGTAGACTACATTCAGCGTCTTGTCATATGTTTGAGCATCTGAATCACAAATAATAACTTTAAGTCCTCTCTTGCTGGTTACTCTGAAAAATGCTACATAAAGTTGTCCGTGACTGAAAATAGGTTGTGAAAGATATAGTCCTACATGGGAGATTGTCCCTGACTCTTGTTGATTGTCATATCAAAAGAAACGGCAAGTGGAAATTGCCTTCTTTGAAATCTTACCGAAAATTTTGTCACATCTGACGGAGACATTATCATTCTAGGAATAAGCACCTTCATGCCAGCATTCTTTCCCGAAAGCATCTTGGCTTCGACTACGTGCTTACCTACATATATGTAACAAAATTAAGTATTAAATTATATGTATATAAAAATAAAAAATTACTGTATTTACCTAATTGAGTGACAATCATTCTGGTGTCGTTACACAATTCAGCAGCTTGATCAAGATTCCTCAAAAGCATTACTATGCACCCAACCTTCAGCTTAATAATGTGATTTGCCAATCCAGAACACTTGATAGTATTTAGAAATTCAGGTGAGAATATATCTTCAGCACCATTTTCATCATCCTCATCCTTACAAATGGCATCAGAACCCATATATTCAACTTCGTCTCCCGGAAAGAGTGACATGACATAATCATTTATGTTATCGACAATCTCATTTGTTGGAGCAAGCACAGCTCTAGTCTGGAAGAATCCTTCGACATCCTTATTTTGCAATAAGTCAGGATATATAGATTCGACTATTATTGCAATAGGATCTGAAGCCTCACGAATCAATATATCATCAGGAAGGTTAATGTCAATTTCTCCGTCATTATCTCCACCGGCAATCCCATCTCCGACACTCAAGAGCCACTGAGTGAAATCTCTTATCTCTTCGGAATTATGAGAAGTAGAATCACCCTACATTAAGTTAAATATATACAAATTACTTAAATTGAAATAAAAATATTTAAATAGATGAATAAAGGCTATTTAAGAATTACCTGCAATCTCATATTATGCGTCAATCTGAGAACCTCACAGTCATTCCATATTTTGGATGACAGAGTGCAGCATGCACAATATCATGCCTACTCCCTTTAGGAACAACAGGTAAAATCTGTCTGAAGTCACCACTGAATACAATAACTAAACCACCAAATGGTTTATTGGAATATCTCCCCTCGGGTGTACGAATAATATCTCGGAGGCTACGATCGAGAGCCTCAAAATAATGTTTATGAGCCATTGGAGCTTCGTCCCATATAATTAGTTTGGTTTTCTGTAGAAGTGCTGCCTCATCCGTACCCGACTTTAGTTTACTGCAAGTTGAGCTCTCGTTTACCAGTATCGGGATACCGAACCTAGAATGCGCGGTCCTACCTTTCGGAAGGAGTAATGAAGCTATGCCACTGGAAGCAACAGGAAGAACAATATCTCTCCTGCTCCTTAATGCAGAACACAGTGTTTTCCATAAGAAGGTCTTTCCCGTACCACCATAACCATAGAGGAAAAACACACCACCGTTTCCTCGATCAACAAATGACATAATCTTATCATAAACACTCTTTGCTCTACCGTTAACCGAGGATGTAATCTGAAGTGCTCATCTTTCATCTCATCAATGTCATAAGATGTCTCATCTAGAATGAGCTTATTTATCGCATCACCAATGACATTGCCCACCGGTTTAGGCATGTCTTTAAATTTATGGAGACTGCTGCAATTCTCGATCAGTAACTTCTCAATTTCCGCCAAAGCAAGATTCTGGACCTGTTCATTAATTCCATCAACATATTCCTTGTCATCATCTAATAATCCCAGAGCGTAACATGCATATTTTAAATCGGGATGAACACCGCGATTTACAGTTCTCAAATCCTTGAATTCCATGGGACCTGCTACATGATTCAACATTATCCTGAGGTAATACAATTCTCCGCAATTCATTGGAACATGATAAATATGCCCCACTGCAAAACGTTTATCTTTCCTCGGACGCCATTCACGTTTAGTTTTATCCCATACGAAATGATGAGGAAATTCACAGTATTTATATTTCCGAGCCTCTGAATGAATACTGTTATACTCCATCCACTTCATAAATTGAGATTCTTTAACTGTCGCTTTATCCAAAACATCAGGAAGAAAGACTCCGTCCTTGAAGGGGATACTATGGTCACCCTCCAAGTGAAAAGCCAAGCGCTCAACAGGAGGGGTCCGATAATGTATGTCGAATCCGAAAATCCTCCATATCGCTTCACACGCAGAGACATATCGACAATCAATTTGCCTTTTCACCTCATCATTTTCGATTGCAAGGCATATCCTGTCGGTTCCCTTGTTTATATACTTGAACAAATACTTGATTGCCTTGCTCTGATTGCAGTACTCGACATTTATGTGAGCTTAGTACTTTAGCAAAAGATATGGATTGAATGGGACAACTGAACAATTGTCGAGAGCAACTCCACCCTTATCAATTATGAAACCCGTGTCTCTTCGCCTATATACATGATACCCATTCTCGTCTACACGAGTGCAATCATTGAATGATTTAGGGAATTTCTTTGAGCACCTGTTGTGATCCATACACGAAGATTTAGGATTAGCAGCACCACATGGGCCATGCAACATATATTCAAGAATCGCCTCGTATAATCTAGGATATTTCTCCTTGTCAGAATCTCAAAGAATAATCCACTTGTCAATATCTTCAGGATTATGACCCTGATCCTGGCGGTTAAGAAAGAGAAGAATATGAGCATGCAGAAGGCCCCTCTTCTGAAACTCCACCGTGTATATAACTGCATGAATCAATTAACAAAATAAGAGGAACATGCTAATAAAAAAAATATAAATGACAAAACAATAAGAGGAAAACAAATAATATTTAAAGATTTACTTACTTGCTTTTGGGGTGCCAAATACTTTGCCTTCCTTGAAATCTGCAATCATCTGATTAAGCTTCATTCTAAATACCCTGTTTAATACATCAGGCCTATCCTCAGGCCTAATGCCATATTTTTTACAGAATCTCGTAATCTCCGGCCATTTAGGATTACACGTAAATGTTATGAAAAGTGACGGATACCCAGTCCATTTACATATATCTAAAGAATCCTAGCAATTTTGAGTCATCCACCGTTGCCCGCCGATATAAGAGGATGGCAATATAACTCGTCTCCCAGATGCTTCGTCGGTATCTCTCCTTACCGATGCATCCGACAGATTTTTATAAGTTTCCATCCGAAGAGTAGGCTGATTATAACGTATCCATTGAAGCCTCTGTGTATCCATCATAACATATGCATCAACCATAAATTGCTGCAGCAATCGACCGCTTCTCATAAGCGGTGATCCTTCTCTTATCCTCTCCTGAAGTCGAAAAGATAAAAACTCTTTTATTGACAAACTTGATCTCTTTGCCCCGGGAGGTTTATTTCTCGGAATGTCTGTGGAATATCCATCTTCACCGTATACAAATAACAGAGGATAATGTAGAGGAAGGTAAGATTTATCAAATTCATGAATATGTTTCGCATCCCCATTCTCGTTTTTCAATAACAATGTCCCCGACATCACCCGAATCATCAATATCACCTTCAATTATAGCAAGCCGACCTCACGAGGCCGCTTCGGCATATTAAACGGTTTTCCATCTCTACCCCACTTTTCTATAAGCCTCAAGTTAATATCTTTCTTCATTCCAATATGTGCTCTGGTCATTCATTACGTGCGTGCATTGCATAAGGGTTATGCACATCTATCATATTTTTCAAATCAGCAACAATTGACTCATCGAATGGAGAAGGCTTATCTTTATCTTTCCTGCTTGTGTGAAAGAATCAGACATATAAATAGAAGATAGTCATACAATATATGTAATATACATTATAATTCTCGAATAATTAAATAAAAACGTACCTGAAAGCATTAATTCTATTTTTAACTTCATTATTCGTGTCATTAGGCAATAAAGAACCTATCATATGATCATTCTTTCCTTTCAATTTAAACGAATAAGGACCACGACCATTGTTTATGACATGGTCAACTGCACCGGTCATTGAAGTGAATGCGAACATAGAATTGTACGCTCGAATATTGTCTTTATAATTTTTACTCTTTTCATGATTGTTCTCTAAGAGATCACTCAATAACTTAGGTGGCTGCACTAATGTGGCAATCTGAACTTTTTCATTCATGCAGAATAATGAAAATTTAGGCTGTGTTGATGCTTGCATACTTTTTAACCTTTCATCATACCAGAACATCGCACCACATTTCGCACATTCGTACTCCGGATCGCATGTATCCCCATAAACTACAATATATTTATAAATATTTAAATTATGTTAGTAATTCATTGGCTATACAGAGAAAATAATAATATAATATATACTTGAGAAAAAAAATAATAATAAACACCTGTATTATATTGTTTGTCCGAATCTTTTTGCTTTCTATCGACGCGCGCTTTCTTGGATTTTTCCTTCTGATTTATTAACGACTCACTTGTTGTCGCATGCATGCGAGAATTATTTATTAACGCGGATTCTGTATACAAATGGAATATATGACTTAGTATTAATGAAATATTTTATCATAAACTATTGAATAATAATTTGTAATAATAAATAGTTTTATTTAAAAATATCGAATGTTGAACAATTAAAAAAAATCATTACCTAAATTCACAGTAGGAGATAATAATGTTGTATTATTTGCTACTGTTACATTATCTGTTTCTACAATGTCAAAAGAATGTTGAGAACGATTAATATATTTATTTTAGCTCTTTAAAATATATAGTTGACTAATAAATTAAACATATAACTTATCAGATATAGGACTGTTTTTCATTAATTCAACTTCAATTGCAGAACTGAATCCATCAACATCCAAATTTATCTTTGAAGATTCCAAAATAGAAGCAGCAACCTTTCTTGGTCTCCCGATTTTTCTTTTCTCACCGTCTTTTAATAAATTTTTCGTAATAGAATCCAAAGAAGAAGAAATAGTTTTTCTCGGTCGTTCAATTTTTTTTGGCTCAAGGAGCGTGCCGTGAAAAGTGTTATGTACACTTGATGCTATGCTCGTAAATTTAGCTGAATAAGAAAAATAATTATTCTTTAATAAAAGATTATTAAGAAATTAAAAATAAAAATAAAATAGGAAAAATATTGTAAATTAACAAAGAAAATCATACATATAGATCCACGGTCGTGACTTGAATTAGGAGTAAGATTTTCATTTGTATGGTTCACACCAATACCTGTATATCAAGTATTATTATCTTAGATCTAAATTAATTAAAACATATTACCTTGAGCCGTAATACAACTTTGATGATTACTCGGTGAAATCAAATGACTACCCGATGATAAGTCCACTAAAAATAAAAATAAATTCATTTAAAATGATAGTAAAAAAATAAATATAAAATCATGCATTCTTATAATTTAATTTTATACACATGATATTAATGGATATGCTAAAATAATAATAAAGTAAATAATAAAATTACCATTAGAAATATCCGTCAATGGTAATCGTTGAGAAGATCGTTGCGATAAATTAATGGAATCGTTGTCCACATCAGTAAGATGCGTTTTTCTTTTCATAGATGATCTATATATTTGTATAATCTAAAAAAACTCAAATATTAATGAACATATATTTAGATAATGTTAATAATTTAACAACAGTCTAAAAATAAAAAAAAATAAAATAACAAATCATATACTCCCTCCGTTCCAGCTCAGTGGAGACTTATTTCCTTTGTGATTTGTCCCAACTCAGTGGAGACTACCCAAAATAGAAAGGAATCTTCACTATTCCCCCACTCAGTCTCTCCCCAACTCCATCTACTCCACTTTTACACTCACAACACCAATCAAATCACTATTTCTCCCACTCATCATCTCTCCTATTTAATATATCCTACTCACAACACTTTCATTATTCCTTAATCGGTATGCCCAAATTTTTGGTCTCCACTGAGCTGGAACGGAGGGAGTATAATATATAGAAAAATAAGATATAAATTTTATTTATTAAAAAAATTTAAGACGAAATTTTACATTGTATAAATATAACTTTTGCAAAAAATTAAAATAAAAATATAAAACATAAAAATGAAATAGTGAAATGGGATATTTGCTAACACTCCATTTAATCTAAGACAATATTATAGAGAGAGGGCAGAGCCTCTCTCTATCTAAAAAACAAACAGAGCCATAACAACCGTCCATCACCGCCACCGCCACCACCATCGCCGTCCTCCGCCACCATTGCTGTCCTTCGTCACCGCATATATTCGTAACACCGCCTTCCATTTCTCTCTCTCTTGTTACAACTTATTAATCTCTCATGCCATGGACACCGTCGGTTCGGATCAATCCCCCGCCATCCACCCATCACTGAAATCATTTGAAGTCTTCTTCAAATTCCAGGTATTCGTCTCTCGCCCTTCTCTTTCTCTTCTTTTTTATTGTGTGCGTCTCTCTATAAGAATACAAATATTTATAAAATAATACTCCCTCCGTCCCAATCTAAATGTCCAAAAATGGGTTCGGCTCGGGAATTAAGAAAAGTGAGGTAGGAAAGAGAAAAAGTTTAAATGTTGTGAGTATGGAAAATTAAATAGGAGAGAGAATGAGTGGGAGGAATAGTTAGGAGAGAGAATGTTGTGAGTGTAAAAGTAAAGTAGGAGAGAGAATGAGTGGGTGGAATAGTAATAAAAACTTTCCTTTTTAGGGTTGAGACATTTTAAATGGGACGCCCAAAATGAAAAGTTGAGACATTTAGATTGGGACGGAGGGAGTATCATTTATTAATTAATGTCACATAAATGAATATTTTTTAGTGTATTTAGACGAAATTAAAAAAAATTACATACTCATGATCGATCAATCTAACATCCATCTTCCTTTTATTGTAAGCCTTTGCAACAATTTATATCTCACCAAGTGGCAATATCAGCTCACCAATTACATCTATTAATATAATAAACATTATTTATATAGATATAAAAATAATAAAACATACAACATTCGAAAAAAATTATATATAAATACTTACCAATTACCGTCTCGTTTTCAACATTATTAGGTAGACCACTATTAGGATTGTTCATAAAATTTTTGAAAGGCACACAATCAAAGCCATTCTCAGAAATAACCACACCGTTTTGGATTTCTGTGACCTTTGTTGCCAAACTGATTTTGATTATGCATGAGTGCTTAACTTTTCCCTTTTGGCCGTGAGAGTCATTATCCGCTACAGCAAAATTGGCGAGCCGAAAATTTTTACCTTCTTTGAATGAATCCTTGAACTTGGGCATAACTGAAGTTGGTATAGTAGCTTGAATTTTTGATCCCTAAAGGAAATAATTAAGATCATAAAACTTTGTTGTAATTTATATAACGAAGTAGGGAAAGTGTATTCATATCAAATAATTTGACAAAATTGTTATACCAACAACATACGTAGGTTATATTTTTACATTTTTTAGGATAAAAAACATAAAGAATAAAAAGATTACTTACTTCAGCGTCAATGAGTATCATTTCCTTATACTGTTGCCTAAAATGATTTTTTTGCCATATCCGCAAAACGCGAACGTCAATAGTCTTAAACCTACAACTCTTAGAAATGTTATTAATCTTAGTGACATTGTTCTTAGTTGCCATCTGATATCCTGTATATAAAAAGCAAATAAATAATGTTAACACGTGTCACTAAACGAAAAGTGTATCTTTGTTCATTTCTTGTGATTCGTTATTCATTACGTTTCGTGTAAGAACATGGATTAATGTAACATATAAATACTTAATAATATAATGATCAATATTATAATATATGGTATAAAGTATAGAACTCAAAATAATATGTAGAATTCCATAATATAAGTATACCATTAAATGATGGGCATAATGGTAATGTCTTATATATCAATAGGTGTAGTCCCTAAATGAAGTGCCTCTTGGATTCCTATATAAAGGCCTATCCATCAAGCCTATGAATTCACAATTTACATTATTCTCATTCAGTCAAAACTCTTCCTAAGTAATTGAAGATTAAAGAGATTAAGGGCACTCATCATTTAGAAGATCTACTCCTCCCTAATTTGAAGTCTATCTTCTTACTTCATCCTCTTTACTCAAGAACAAGAACAAGACTAAGAACAAACATGGAATCACAAGGTACACGCTTCCGTCTTCATCTTCTTCTCATTCTTAATCTAGTTGTGAGTCGGTTCATGGTTTGATGGATCGTTTTTGTTCCAACAATTGGTATCAGACTCATCTTGTCTAAGAGTATTATATTCATAAACTTCATTCTATTTCTGATTTTGGTTTACTCAAGGCTTTCAATTCTTAATGTAAGATTATCCTATTTTTGAACATAGCCACCATCCTTGGATGCGTTGTGAGTTTGTTCATATGCATAGCCACGCATTTTTTTAAATGTGTTGTGAGTATGCGGATCTACTTACTTTGATTGAAAATTGAGTCACCATTAAATTAAGAACTTCTTTCAATTTCTAAAAAAATAATGGTAAAATCAAACTTAAGAGACATGATGGTTCAAGCAAGATTATCCCATTTGCATAGCCAACATTGTATGATGTATGGAGTGTGCAAATCTAGATCTACTTGTTTGACCATTTTAATTTAAGTGCAAGATTATCCCATTGACACAACAGAGCGTTTTATGTCGCACAATCGTGTTGGATCTACTTGTATATTCATGTCTTAGTTAAGCATTAATTTTGCTTGACATTCATGTTTGTGTTAAAATTTATTTTCTGAAAAAAAAAAAAAAAAGCAATTGGCATTTAGTAGTAAAGCAATGGGTCAAAAGGCTTCTTCAAACCGTGGTATCGGTTGGGAAAATGCAATTGATGAGCAGTTTTTTTTAAAAGCCAAAAGTCACCAATTGCATCAATTGTACCGTACCGTGGTTTTTTTTTTTTTTAAATTGATGACCTTTAATTGCTTACTTGATGACCGTACCGTGGCTTAATTTTTTTTTTTTATTATTTTTTTTTAAATGAGTATAATTGGTGACTTTTCGTTGCCCAAAAATTTTGATAATTTATTAATAAATTATAATGTCTGGACACCAGTCGCGCTTCGGTGGTTCTTGGAGTTATTAAACTTTAAGAATGGACGGGTAGAACAAAAGGATATTATCTTTTATTAATAAATTTCGCTTATTTCTTTACCCTTTAAATTTTCAGAAATAACCTTAAGGCCTTTTGTTTCCGATTAATTATATCCTTAACATTTTTGGACATAATTAACATGCTTGTTTCCCAAAGGAGACCTTGTTGATTAAATTCAAACTTGTTAAAAGATGAATGTAAATATTGATATGTGATAGCATGCTTGTTTCCCAAAGGAGACCTTGTTGTTGACTAAGTATTTACATTCATGGGGTAATAATTGAACTAAACTTTTGGTCATTTTAAATGCTGTGAACCATCCCAAAGGAAGGCGGGTGTTTAAAGTGAATTGTTTATATTCTTTATTGCCGGGGAACAAGTACCTTAAACTTTAGGACACTTTTGTACTTGATCCGGCCCAAAGGAAGACAAGTATTTAAAGTGTATTGTTTAAACTATTTGTTTACCCTAAGATAAATCAAATTGTGAGTCAATTCGCAATCCAAAGATTAGTCTTGATGTCATGTTGATTATCTTTATTTTGATGGAATTCATTTGATATAATTAATCATTATGTAGTTTCTTATATATGTTTTGTTTCATTCTTGTTCTTCTCCTTCAGATTTGATTAATGCTTCATCTGTAGCTACTGCTATAAATGATGTACCATTGCTTACTGGGACTAAACTTAAAACTTGGAAAAATAATTTAACGATGATCTTAGGCAATATGGACATCGATCACGCATTAGTGGAATCAAGTCCCACTGCTTTCACTAAAGGAAATACCGTTATAGAACGGAAAAATGTTGAGCAATGGGAACGGTCCAACCGCGTGAGTCTAATGATCATGGAAAATGCAGTTTCAAAGGCATTTTTGGACAATGTCTCTGAGATCGAAAATGCTGAATTTTTCCTTGAATTCTTGTGGAAACTTGTTTCCATTCAGTACAAGGGTAAGGAAAATCTTCGGGAGTACATTATTGAATTATTTCAACTTTCGATCAAACTAAAGGCACTTAAGTTAGAGATTTCGGAAGATTTGCTCGTGCACTTAGTTTTGATCTATCTTCCTCCTCAATTTGGTCCTTTTGAGGTGACCTATAAATGTCGAAAGTACAAGTGGAATATTAATGAATTACTTTCACATGTGACATTAGAGGAAGATAGGATGAAATATCTTAAATTAGAAAATACTCACTCAGCATCTATTTCTTCTCATGGGATTAAGAGAAGAGGGAAGGAAATTGCGGTTGCAAGTAAGAAGCATAAGGGATCATTTAAGGATCATAAAGTCAAGAAATGCTTCTTTTGCAAGGACCTTACTCGCATGAAGAATGACTACCATAAGTATCGCGAATGGCGAATTCAGAATAGTATGTCATTTGGTCTTGTTTGTACTAAGGCAAATTTGGTTTCAATTCCTTAATATACATAGTGGTTGTATTTGGTGCAACAACTCACATTAGTTCATGTATGCAGGGTTGCCTGAATTACCGAATCCCCAGTGAAGATGAGAAATAGATCTATATGGAAGCTGGAAATCCGGTTGAAGTTATAGGCATAGGGATTTTAGATTAATGATTAAAGTACTGGCTATTATTTTGTATTAAATAATACATTCATTGTACCATCTTTTAGATGGAATTTAATATATATCACAATTTTGGACAAGGAAGGTTACTCTTGTTCTTTTGGTAATAATAAATGTGATCTTTATTTTAAATTCCAAGCTTGTCGGTACTAGTACTTTGTCATATATTGATAATCTTAATTTACTTGACACAGTCAAGAAAATGAATGAGTCCCATAATAATGAAACCAAAACTAAAGGCACTAAGCAAAAGTTATCAAGTAAAAATTATTGCATTCTATGGCATAGGCGTTTGGGTCATATCTCCAAAGGGAGAATTGATAAAGCTTATGTCGGAGAGAATCCTAAAACAACTTGATACTCCGGATAAAACTTTTGCATTAAGTGTTTTAAAGAATAAATTTACAAACATTAAAGGAAATTGAATTTTGAGAGTATCAAACGTCTTGGAACTAATTCATATGGACATTTGTGGACCATTCATTAACCCTTCATGGAATGATCAACAAATATTTCATTACGTTCATGGATGATTACTCTCGTTATGGATACATTATTTTCTTCATGTAAAGTTTCAATTATTGGACGTTTTTCAAGTCTTTTAAGGCATAAGAAAGACTATTAAGAACGTTAAATCCGATCATGGTAGTAAAAACTACGGACGGTATAACGTATTGGGTGAATAACGTCCGGGTCCTTTATACTCGCTATTTTGAAGAGTGTAGGATTGTCCCTCACTACACCATGCCGGGCAAACCTAGCATAGTATATTGGAGAGACATAATAGAATCCTTAAGGATATGGTAAGAAGTATGTTTTCTTGTACTTCTTTACCTCACTCATTATGGGCGAAGCATTAAAAACCGCTACTTATATTCTCAATAGAGCTGCTTCAAAGGCTACCGACAAAACTCCGTATGGATGTTAAGATAGTTGGTAGTTACTTTGTAAAGTATGCTAAGAGATCTAGGGGATATAAATTTTATGACCCGAAAACTAGAACATTTTTTTCGAGATTGACAATGTTAGGTTCTTTGAGGATGTTGAATTTAGTGGGAGAAATAAGTAATGATCTGATCTATTTTGAATTTGATCTGATCTATTTGAATTTGAAGAAGTTAGAGGAACCACTCTATTCCTCTAACTTTAGTTCTTGTTGGAAATCAAGTAATTGTACCTGAAATTCAACAAGAACATACAATTCAAAATAATATAGAGACTCCCATAAATAACGGACAACATGAGAATGTTGGACATGAGGAAATTCAACAACCTCAATTTGAGGATGAACCAGTGCCCTTAAGAAGATCTACTAGAGAAAGAAGAAGTTTTATTCCGGATATTTATGATATGTATCTTGCGGAGAATGAGGACACCTAAGGTTTAGTGGGAGATGATCTAATCACCTTCCATGAAGCCATTAATAGTTCTAATTCTCATAAGTGAATCAATGCCATTAATGAGGAGTTAAAATCAATAAAAGACAATGACATTTGGGATCTTGTCCCATTACCTGAAGGTGTAAAACCTATTGGTTATAAATTGATATTTAAAACCAAAAGGGATTAGCAAGGTAATATGGAAAGATATAAAGCACGTCTTGTTGCTAATGGATTTACTCAAAAGGAAGGCATTGATTATAAAGAAACATTTTTCCGGTATCTTCTAAAACCTCTTTTATGATCATTATGGCATTAGTGGCACATTATGATCTTAAGCTTCATCAAATGGATGTTAAGACAGCTTTTCTCAATGACAACATTGAGGAAACTATCTATATGAAGAAACCAGAAATGGTGACTAATTCGGATCAAACTAGTCAACTGGTTTGTAAACTTAAGAAATCCATTTATGGGCTTAAGCAAGTATCTCGTCAATGGTACTTAAAATTTAATCAAGTTATTCTTTCATTTGGCTTTGAAATGAATCTTGGTGAAGATTGTGTGTACCATAAGTTCAGTGGGAGTAGATTTATTATTTTGGTCTTATATGTGAATGATATTTGGATGATATTTTTCTTGCTAGTAATGATAAGGACCTTCTAAAGGAAACCAAAAAATTTCTCTCAAACAAATTTGAGATGAAAGATCTTGGTGAAGCTTCTTTTGTATTAGGAATTCAAATTCATCGTGATCGTTCACGAGGTATTTTGGGATTATCACCAAAGAGCTATATATAGAGAAGGTATTACAAAGGTTTAGCATGGAAAATTGTAAACCACATGACACCCCTGTCTCTAAGGGAGATAAATTCAGTTTAAAGTAAATGTCCTAAAATTAATTTTTAATCCAAGTATATGGAAAATGTCCCTTATGCACCGGCAGTAGGAAGCTTAATGTATGCGCAAGTCTGTACTGCATGCATCTTGTATTTATTATTGGGATGCTTGGTTAATACCAAAGCAATTCGGAAAGAAGAACATTAAGTCGCATCCAAAAGAATGATGAAGTACCTATAAAACATTAAACTACATGCTTATGTATATAAAATCGGATCATTTTTTGAGATCATTAAGTATTCCGATTATGTTTTAATGGATGCAAAGATGTCGAAAGACATCATAAGGTTATATCTCTTATTGAAGAGAAATAAGTATAAAATGAACAAATAGATATACAACTTATAGGATCAAACTCCATGTTATTGGATCCATTTTGTAAAGCGTAATCTCTTTGATGTTTCACGAGCATACTGCTCATATGGGTGAAACGACTTTTGATAATGCTTAAATCAGTGGGAGTTTGTGTTGTTTTCTATTTCTTTGTGTTGTTTTTATTTATATTGATCTCATTTGGTTAAATATGACTAGTTGGAGAATATATATATATGCATTCTTCATATATATTCGTTAATATTCCATGCTACATATCTATACTTAATCTATGTCATTTAGTTGGATATATATATGTGATTAATGTGGGTTTAGTTGCGAATCAATTACAACAACTGCCCCTTTAGTCCTTATACTTATATGACTAATGGACGGGATTGTTTTCGAATGACAACAAAGTGCACATAAGGGTTGTCATTTGTGTTATAAATATGATTGAAGAAATTTATTAAGTGAAGGTATATGTTATAATAATCCAAGTGGGAGATTGTAAGAACATGGATTAATGTAACATATAAATACTTAATAATATAATGATCAATATTATAATATATGGTATAAAGTATAGAACTCAAAATAATATGTAGAATTCCATAATATAAGTATACCATTAAATGATGGGCATAATGGTAATGTCTTATATATCAATAGGTGTAGTCCCTAAATGAAGTGCCTCTTGGATTCCTATATAAAGGCCTATCCATCAAGCCTATGAATTCACAAGTTACATTATTCTCATTCAGTCAAAACTCTTCCTAAGTAATTGAAGATTAAAGAGATTAAGGGCACTCATCATTTAGAAGATCTACTCCTCCCTAATTTGAAGTCTATCTTCTTACTTCATCCTCTTTACTCAAAGAACAAGAACAAGACTAAGAACAAACATGGAATCACAAGGTACACGCTTCCGTCTTCATCTTCTTCTCATTCTTAATCTAGTTGTGAGTCGGTTCATGGTTTGATGGATCGTTTTTGTTCCAACATTTCGATGTATCGATTTTTCTAGGTTTAGTAGTGATCTGTACTGACCAAATCGCTCACATAGTATATGTGAGCGAATTTTGTTATATATCTCTGTAATCGATGCATGATATGCGTATATTGTTGATCATCAAGTACTAATCATTAAAGGTGTGATTGTCCTGTTTATGGATATCTTTATGTTTCTTATGGATTTTTGACAATGTGTTTTTAGTAGAGGCAATTTGTGGTTAAAAGGCATGATCTTGATACTCAGTTTGCCATCTTTTCTGAAACCCGGCCAGAGTGATTTATTGAGAACTTTTTCTTATGTTAGTATGATGGAACTCTGATGCATGATTGTTGGGTTTTTCATTTCTATTTTCACACTTGAATCTCAACCAGCTCTTGATTCCTTCTTTTCTCAAAAATTATAACTTTTGATTTTCCTCGTCCTTTTTTATTCTTTCAAGAAATCACCCAACTCTCTAATCTGTAAAAACAAATGTTTTTTTTGAAATTTTCAAGAAACATTTTATTTCTCTACTAAAAGATCTTTACAGTGTATGTTTGTGTGTGTTCTCTGAGGTGAAAGTTTGTTGATTTCATTGACTTTTTTGGTTTGAGATTTTATTTACTTTTGTTGTTTGATTCAATGCAAAAGAAAAAAATCGATATAGAACAGAAAATTGAAATAGAAAAAGTAAATAAAATATATAGAATTATCTGTAAAGTTGATGATCTGCAAAAGAACTTGTCAAATTAATAATCAGTATGGAGGTAGTATTGATGTAACTATGCGAGTAGGAAATATAGAACAGGAAAAAAACAACACATATGAAGTACTTTAATAACAGTGAAAGAGTTCTATTGAATAAGGAAACATTTTTGATAAATATGATGATATATCTCTTTTTTTTTTAACTAAAATCTGGAATAAAAATGAGTTGGAAATTAAATTGCTACGTGACCTTTGACGTGGCCTTTTCTGGAGCCTCTAAATAGTTTTGCTATATTTATAATATATGATTACTATCATTACACCCGCACTACGCACAACGACAATTTTAGTTCTTTCATATTAGCAGTTGAACATTAAAAAAAAAAAAACTGCTTTTGTATAACAAATATTGAAGAAAATCTATATATTCCAACAAAAGTTTTTAATATTTTTCGATTTAAAAAAAATGAAAACTAATCTCTTCCCACATTTGTTGGCACATCTCTCCACCAAAATAGATTTATCAATTATTACATTAATTACTAAGTAGATCCAAAAAATTAAGTTGACAATTATTGCTTCAAAATACTTCAATTAAGTAGAAAAACACGAATCACGCCATTTTAGCCATTCAGTTTCCTTATTTTGAATTTTGAAAATAATAAAAAAAATACCATCTTAAACTCATTAATTTTCAAAGTAAACTTGACCATCCAAAATTGAAGAAAGGGAATTACAGAAACTTTTCGTATAACAGTAATTATCTCCTTTCCTTTTTTTCTCAACTCAATTATCTTATTTTATATAGGCGTACGTATCGACATTTTGAACCCACATACTTTAATTAACGTTCGATTTTAACTATCATTGTTATTTTTTAGCAGTTTTAACTCTTGTACTTTAGATATGTACTCATTTTCCCCAGAAGTAGTGAAAATTAAGGTATATTTTTAGCAATTTTAACGATTGTACTTTAGGATTTTTTGGGAAAATGAGTGCGTATCTAAAGTAAAATTGTTAAAACTGCTAAAATAAACATCGATGGTTAAAACTAAATATTAGGCAAATTACAAAAGTTTAAAATGTCAATTGGCCTTTTATATAAATTAAATTAAATTATCAGCAACTTTCTTTTATTTTCTTTTAAGTATGCAATTTTTTAAGTAATCATCCATATAATTTATTTCCTTTTTATCACATTTTTTGAGCAAATTTTCTTTTTATCACATAGAAAATTAAAAAAAAAACCCGAATATAATACAAGAATTTTGGTAACCTTTTTTAAGGGGCAATTGTGGTAACTTTTTAAAATAAAAAATATATCTTATTAAAATGGAATGACAATCAATAAATAAAGATACTATTGAATAGTAAAGATGGTTTAAAAACAAAATCATTTATGAAAATGACTATTTAGACTAAATACTATCTCAGTTTTAAATTGAATATTAAAAAAAAAATTTACTTTTAGTCAGAATAAATTTAAAACTTGTTTGGACATTTATTTTGAAACAAACATACTAAATTGATTGGCTCACATTTGTAAAATTTATAAACAAATGTGGCTAGATTTTTTTATTTTTTTTATAAGAGGAAATTTAATAACTTTGGATACACAGATAGAAATCTAATAAAGATGGATATTCAAAGTTGACTATTCCTATCAAGATAATGACATATTTGCCCTTTTATTAAATTGCGATAACATACTAATTGAATTTCAAATGAATGATTGTGATTAGTGGATGATGAATAGATTGACCAATTATATTGTGCCACTTGAAATTTTATAGGAGCTTAAAAAACTTTTGCTATTATATATAATAGATTTTAAGAGGCAAACTGGTCTTATATGTCAGTTATAAGAGCTAACTGAAATTTTGGATAGGAGGACAGTTCAGTCATTTGTCAGCGAGAGATGTTTATGGTATTTTAAATCTGGTATATCATAAGTTGCCCAATAAATTTTTGTGTCTTTTTAAATGAGACAAAATGAGTACATGTACGTACAAAATAAAACATGTCTAAAAGACAATTCTTGGCTGCTTAGTTTCGTTTGAGACCATCATAACATTCCATAATATTCAACCTAAAAAACAATTAGGAAAGTGACATTAATTATGGAGTGAATATCTCCATAATATTTGACCTAAAACATTATATTTCCTTTGTTTTGAAATAATTTTCTCATTTTTATAATTAATATTAATATGAAAGTTCTTTAAACAATATATTCAGATTAATTTAATAAAAAATTAAAATTTGTTATTAATATATTATTATAAATACTATCACTATCAATATTTAAATATTCACTAGAATAATTTTATTAATTTAAAAATATTTTTCAAAATACTTTCGTATTGATAAAAAAGTAAGAAGAAGATCAGATTTTTTCGAGAGGGAGAGAGTAAAAATTATTGCAATCAAATTCACTAAAATATCGTTACCAAAGATATAGACACTCTCCACAAATGTTAGAATATGTTTGATACTTTCTTGCAAAAAGATAGTTCTCCCTCCCCTCCGTCCCTAAATGTTTGTCCCTAAAAGTTTATCCCATTTGATTTTTTTGTTAAATTTTGACCACAAATATATAACAATTTAATTATGTTCATGAAATTATAAAAGTTGTTGTTGATAATATTATTAATGGTGAATCAATAGGAATTTTTAGAATTTAATGAACATAATTAAATTGTCATATATTTGTGATCAAAGTTCAACTAAAAAGTCAAATGGGACAAACATTTAGAAACGAAGGGAGTATATTTTTAAATGTTTGAATAATGACCAAATCAAGCTTCTAATATACTCTGTATCAAAACACGTAATTAGAGGGGCATTTAATTTAACGTCAAAAAATCTCTATATAAAGATAAAGAGTTAAAAATCATCTCAAGTAACAACATCCTCCTCCTTCTTCCTCATTTTTTCTTAGCCCAAGTAGCAACATCCTAGCAAAAACAGAGATGAGTCTTACCAAGTTCTTCATCGTCATGCTTCTTGCGGTTGTAGCTTGCCATGCAATGGCTGCGTCGTCTTCTTTTAGTACATTCTCTCTCTCTCTCTCTCTCTCTCTTGTTGGTTTAGGAGTCCTAAACTACAAGGAAAAAGGGGACTAAGTCGGAGGGGTTTGTTGAGGTCAAGAAGGATTCAAAAACGGAGAAGGGCCTGGAGCAGCGCCAGGCGGGCGCCTCATATGGCCGAGGCGGGCGCACCATTGGCCGAGGCAGTGGCCGAGAATTCTTCAAGGCCAGGCGGGCGCATGGTGAACTTGGGGCGGCCGCCTCAATGCTGGCCGAGATTCTGGGCTTGATTTGTTTCCTTATTTGATTGTAACTCTTCTTAAATTAGATTTAGGGTTTCCTTGTAACTATATAAGCATAATTTCGGCCTAGAACACATTGTAGCAACATATTAGAGAGACTAATAACATATTGGCTTGGCAATTGCCCCCGGACGTAGTTCACGAGTTGGTGAATGAACCGGGTAAACAACTCTTGTGTTCTTGTGTGTGATTGTTTCTTTCTTGTACGTGTGGGTGTGTTAATTTCTTTGTGTTGATTGCAAACGGAGAGCACCAATTTCACAACAACTGGTATCAGAGCTTTGGTTCGGAGGATTCAAAATTTTTTCATTAGTTGATTAATTTTGAATCGCGTTCTTGGGGATTTTGGTGAAGCAGTCAAGATGAAGAACCATATCGAGAAATTCAGCGGTGTGAATTTCACGTTTTGGAAGACAAGGATTGAAGACTACCTTTATTGTAAGGATCTTCATAAGCCCTTGAAGGAGAAGCCCGAAGACATGTCACAAGGGGATTGGGAGGTGTTGGATCGGAAGGCGTTAGGAGCGGTAAGGAGTGCCCTAACCGACGACGTTGCACGGAACGCTATGGAGGCCAAGACAACGGTGGAGTTGCTACAAACGCCGCTCGGACATGTATGAGAAGCCGTCGAATATCAATAAGGTGCATTTGATAAAGAGGTTTGCGAATGCGAAGATGTCGGAGGGGCGACAGCGGCAAGTCATATCGGCAATTTCAAAGGTATGGTGGACCAATTGAAAAGTGTTGATATTACTTTCTCCGATGAAGTGCTAGCTTGTTTTCTTCTAAAATCATTGCCTGATAGTTGGGAGGTTACTGTCACAACGATTAGTACGTCGAAAACGGCATTGGTGTATACGGAGGTTAGAGATCTCATCCTGCAAGAGGAGTTGCGAAGGAAGGAGAAAAGGGGAGAATCGTCAGTAGATGGGGCCGCACTTAGGGTGGAGAGAAAAAGGGGTGGACCTAAGGGGAAAAAGGTCAAGTGCTACAATTGTGGTGAATTGGGGCACATCAGTTATGATTGTCCGGGAAAAGGTGGTGCGCACGTGGTGGATGATGGTGGTGATGTATTAATCCTAGGGAGGAGCAAATGGGTGAAGATTGGGTGTTGGATTCTGGAGCTTCTTGTCATGCTAGTGGGGATGCAGAATCAATGAGGCGTTACAAAACAGGAGATTTTGGGGTTCTCTATCTTGGTGATGGTCAACCATTGAAGATCAAAGGTAAGGGGGATGTAATGATGAAGACACCGAACGGGGCTGTTTTACAACTACACGACGTGATGCATGTTCGGATTTGAGGAGGAGGGTGATTTACGTGGGACAACTTGATAGTGAAGGATACGGTGTTTCTTTCATTAGTGGGTCTTGGGAAGTCACAAAAGGGGCTAAGGTGTTGGCTCATGGGGTTAAGGGGAAGACGTTGTACTCTACCTACAATGTCGGTTTTCGTTCCGGTGGGAGCACGAGGCTTAAGAACCGGCCTGTTGGTGTGAAAAGGGGAGACATCAAGAAACGGTATGGTGGGGAGGACACAAAGTTGATCAACGCGGTGTGGATGTCCAAGGGCCCTAACAGAGCGGATTCGGACCAAGAATAGTCGATGCAAGAAACAAGGTGTGTCCGAGTTTCACGGGGAAGCATTGCGAGGAAGGTGGAGTGCGGAGGGAGAAGGCGAAGTTAGACTTGCGGGGAGAAATCAAGGTAGAAGCCGATTTGGGGAGGCAAGAACGATCTAACACGGGAGGTTGAAACGTCGCTTGGTTTCAACTCGCCTTAGTACTTGAGGAGAGGTGTGGTAGTGTCAAGCCAATATGGATGAGGGGAAATGTGTTCGAAGGTCATTACTCCGTGGTGGGAGTTGATGGGTGATTCTATGTTTGTTAGTTTAGTCTCCGGTGGGAGATTGTTGGTTTAGGAGTCCTAAACTACAAGGAAAAAGGGGACTAAGTCGGAGGGGTTTGTTGAGGTCAAGAAGGATTCAAATACGGAGAAGGGCCTGGAGCAGCGCCAGGCGGGCGCCTCAGATGGCCGAGGCGGGCGCACCATTGGCCGAGGCTGTGGCCGAGAATTCTTCAAGGCCAGGCGGGCGCATGGTGAACTTGGGGCGGCCGCCTCAATGCTGGCCGAGATTCTGGGCTTGATTTGTTTCCTTATTTGATTGTAACTCTTCTTAAATTAGATTTAGGGTTTCCTTGTAACTATATAAGCATAATTTCGGCCTAGAACACATTGTAGCAACATATTAGAGAGACTAATAACATATTGGCTTGGCAATTGCCCCCGGACGTAGTTCACGAGTTGGTGAATGAACCGGGTAAACAACTCTTGTGTTCTTGTGTGTGATTGTTTCTTTCTTGTACGTGTGGGTGTGTTAATTTCTTTGTGTTGATTGCAAACGGAGAGCACCAATTTCACAACATCTCTCTCTCTCTCTCTCTCTCTCTATATATATATATATATATATATATATATATATATATATATATATATATATATATATATATATTTAATCTACCTGTTTGATATAAAACTCTTCACACGCTGGACAAAGTTTCTTCAAAACATATACAGTTTCAACAAAAAACGATTACATTTGGTTTTTATGCTTTACAAGTTTGCACAGATAGTTATAAAAACTTCAGACCTATTATAGGAATGAATCTTACAGAAAAACAACAATGTCTTTTAGATAATCTTAGACTTTTTGTTTTATTCTGCCGGACTCTTGTCAGCAACATCAAATCAAATAGGAGTATCCGACACGGAGTCGGTGGGATAAATCAAAGAGTCCGATCATCAGAGTGTATATATATATATATAAAAGCGTGTGTGTGTGTTATCAATTGAATTTGTTAACATTTATGTATGTTTTGCAGATGAAAATGGAGTTATCCAGACGATATGCTTTAACGATAAAAAATTTCCTGGGATGAAATGTGTTGACATATTGAAGACTACACCGCTTTGCAAATACATGTGCAAGAGACATGGAACTCCTCATGTCGTTGCATATTGTGACAGTATCTCTCAAGATTGTTGTTGCCGAATGCTTCCTTAAATTCTTGTATTATTAGATTAATTAAGAAGCTTTATTTATTAGTCCCATTTTCATAATCTTAAATGTCATGTATAATGGATAAGGTTGAAATAAAATCTACAAATGATTTCATTACAAGACCCCTAAAAAGCCTTGTGTGTCAACTTTTAGCCCAATTTTGGTCACCTCTTTTTTTTATTTTTAAGATAATCGACACATTTTCCCATATTTTTCTTGCTGAATTGACTCGAATTCGAGACTTATGTTATCAAGGAGAAGTGCCTAATACTAGGCTACAACCCCCTGTCCCAATTTCGGTCACCTAATAATGATAAGAATCACAAAAAGAATAAGAAAATAAAAATAAAAAATATTCCCTCCATCCCGAGTAGTTTGCTCCAGTTTGTCTTAATTTTATAGTCAATTAAATTAAATCTTGACCATAATTTTATAAAAAAACCTAATTCTTCTATTGCATTTTTAAAAATTGTTATTGATATTATTTCTAATGGTGGTGAATCGATAATAACTTTAAAAATTGCATAAGAATAAATAGACTAGATTTTCATAAAGCTATAACCAATTAAAGTTCCATTGAATTAATCATGAAAATCTAAATGTTTTCGGGATGGAGATAGTACTCCGTAGTAATATATACATGATCAAAAGATAAGACTTGCGAGATTACGATATGATGATGTCAAAAACGTTCGTATCAGTCCAAATCTAGCGGTAGGTTGTATTCGGGGTGTATTTTGAATTCTTGTATTATTAGATTAATTAAGAAGGAGTCGGTCTCTGGAGAAACACGTTTCTCCATAACTTATGGAGAAACGTGTTCTGGATATCCAGAAGCTTTGGGATGGATATCCAGAAAAAAAAATTCAAGGCCAAGACCAAATTTATGATTCTGGATATCACTTTCATAAGGTTTTGGATATCCAGAACATTGAATATTGATATCCAGAAGCTTTGAAACGGATATCCAGAAAAAAAGATTTGGGGCAAAGGCCAAGGCTAAGGCCAAATTTTTTATTCTGGATATCACTTTCATAAGGTTCTGGATATCCAGAAGCCTTGCGACGGATATCCAGAAAAAAGAGTCGTGACATACTTATGAAGAAACGTGTTCTGGCCTGCATTATCGCGCGACAAGTCGGGCCCCGTTTCTCCATAAATTATGAAGAAATGCGTTTCTCCCCAAATTTTACGATTAAGAAGCTTTACTTATTTGTCCCATTTTCATAATCTTAAATATCATGTATAATGAATAAGGTTGAAATAAAATCTACAAATGATTTCATTACAAGACCCCTAAAAAGCCTTGCGTGTCAACTTTTAGCCCAATTTTAGTCACCTCTTTTTTTATTTTTAAGATAATCGACGCATTTTCCCAATTTTTTCCCCTGAAATGACTCGAACTTGATATTTATGTTATAAAGGAGAAGTGCCTAACACTAGGCTACAACCCCTTGTCCAATTTCGGTCACCTAATAATGATAAGAATCACAAACAGATTAAGAAAATAAAAATAAAACAATACTCCGTCCCAAGAAGTTTATTCCAGTTTGTCTTAATTTTATAGTCAATTAAATTAAATCTTGACCATAATTTTATAAAAAAAACCTAATTCTTCCATTGCATTTTTAAAATTTATTATTGATATTATTTCTAATGTTAGTGAATCGATAATAACTTTAAGAATTGCATAAGAATAAATAGGCTAGATTTTCATAAACCTATAACCAAAGTTCCATTGAATTAATCATGAAAATCTAAATGTTTTCGGGATGGAGATAGTACTTTGTAGTAGCAGCAGTAATAATATACATGATCAAAAGTTAAGACTTGCGAGATTATGATACGATGATGCCAAAAATGTTCGTATCAGCCCAAATCTAGCAGTAGGTTATATCCTGTATGTTTGAATAGTCTGAAAAAGATGAACATACACGTAAACTAAGCCGGGGCTTCACCGGCGAAGGCCCTCCGGCCTGATAGTAAGTATTTCTGTGATATAGAGAGCAAATAAATTGACAAGAGTTAATAGTCAAAAAATGCGTTACCTGAATTATGTGGATTATGTCTTATATTTATAGGTGTAGAATGTATAGTCCATCTTTGAGTATGAAGTTGTATGAGAGGAGGGTTATAATCCTAGTTGGATTATAACTTTCCACAATTCTTGTTTGAGTAGGACTAGATAATTGCCTTCTATTCGTATGCATTGGATGGATGCTCCTCGGCATGTGATGTTGCACTACCAGAAAAACATGTTTTAGCGGCGGAAATTTCCGCCGCTAAAGTAAAAATTCCGTCGCTAAAGTCAATCACCGACAGAAAAATTTCGTCGGTGGTCTGCCACTGTCAGCCCGCCGCAATGGTCCGACGGAATTAATATTTCGTCAGTGATCTTTTGATATCAGCGACGGAAATTTTCGTCGCTGAATTAATTTAATTTAATTTTTATTTCAGCGACGGAATATTCCGTCGCTGAAATTAAAAATTAATTAAAATGAAATAATTTAGCGGCGGAAATTTCCGTCGCTGAATTAATTTAATTAATTTTTAATTTCAGCGACGGAATATTTCGTGGCTGAAATAAAAATTAAATTAATTCAGCGACGGAAATTCCGCCGCTATTTTAATTTAATTTAAATAATTATTTATTCCAGCGACGGAATATTTCGCCGGTGAAAATAAAAAATTTAATTAAAATAAAATAAAATAAAATAAATTGACACAGCGGCGGAAATTTCCGTCGCTGGAATAAAAATTTAATTAAAATTAATTAATACAGCGACGAAAATTTCCGTCGCTGATAATGCAATAAAATAAAAAAAATTAAAATATCAATTAACCAATTTTTTTGTACCTGATATAACAATTCCATTGATAAAACTAAAACTATAAATCTAAAAACCAAATATCACCGTACCAAATTGGGGACCAAATATCACCGTACCAAATCGGGGAAGGGGGGGCTGGGGCTCCCGTGGGTACCAAATCGGTGGGAAGGCGGGGACATCCCATTACCCAAAATGTTATTACAAACAAATATCACAAATGTTGTTACAAAAAAGTATAAAATAGTACGAAATCAACTCGAGGGGGATTGGGGAGGCTTGAAATTATTACCCTGCTGCTGCAGATTCTGCATCTGGGCCATCAACATCCAAAATTTCCGATCATTCTCCGCCTGACGCTGATCATTCTCCGCCTGATGCTGCGTCTGAGCCTCCAAAGCCTCAAAACGCCGTGCCCTAGTCTCTGTAGCCACGCGTCTCTCCTCAACCAACTCAGCCTCCAGAGTGTAGATCCTCGAAGCATTATACCGATTATCGGGCGTGAAAACATTTGGCCGACGGGCGATCGACGTCGATGGGCATTGCAACCCGTGATCCCCCATCCCTAACACTCGGTCTCCTCTCTTTGGATGTCCATCCGAGGTGGCCGAGCGCCAAACTTCAGGCAGGAAAGGAACGGGCTGGCCGGGAGGAGTACCTTCGGGAACAACGGCGGCTTGATATGTACTCTGTCAAAATAAAACAAACAAATATAATCATATACACAATGTACATAAATAAATTTACATATTCAAAATCAAGTCATTTAATGATAGTTTACTTACAAAGGCCAATGCAGAGCGATCGTCAACCCATTGCGGAGGTTGATCGGGCGATGTAGGAGCTCGAACATGGGTGCTAACGAAAACATCCAAAAATCTGACATCCGGGCCATGTTCCTTTTTCTATAAATAAAAGAAGCGAGATTATTATTTTGAAATGGTATAAATGCAACATTTAGCTTCCCATATTATCCTTGTGATAAAAAAAATGTTCTCTTTAATCACTAAAGTTGTGAGTATAATATTTACTTTCATTAGGATTTAGGGGTAATCTTAGAAAATAAAACATACACTAGATTTACACTAAAACCACGGATTTCATAGCATCAACATGGCTCCCAGCTAACATACGTACATAAAATTATTTAAAAGCATGCATACACTACATTTAAACTAACATACATACCATACGGTAGTGATGCTCGCCGACTGGTATCATCCCCATCGTATGCTTTGTCGCCGACCCCGAGGAGCCTACTCTATTTGCCCGAGCCTATTGGGCGATAGCTATCGCCCCATCCGACGACCAATATTCGCAAAAGCTATGAAACACCTCCTCGATCATCCAAGGAGGCGTCAAGGGCGCTAATCCCGCGGCGAGCCGCTTAATATAATAAGTAGACTTCGTGGTACCTATAAAAAATATGAATATCTCGTAAGCATATAATGATAACATTATAAAATTAAAAGAGTATAATCATTGTTAATTAAACTAATTAAGGATAGATAAATATGTTACCAATATGATCCCGAAATAACTTCGAACACTGTTTCGTGAAAACAAATTTAACCGACGCCTCGTCGATATCCGGCGTCCATGTAAATTTCAACTACAACATATAATGATAACATTACAAAACTAAAAGAGTATAATCATTATTAATTATAACATTTTAATAACAAACTAACATATAAGTTTTAAATAAAAACCACTAACACATTACCTTAAACTCCTCACAAGCATTCTCCTTCTCCTCCCGTGGCAATGATTTCCAGTTGGGTCAAAACTCTTGCATGACCCGAGACCGCCAATACTGCCCAATCTTTGTCCCGGGGGTAGGGTATGCACCTATAAACCTGCCAAGTATATTTATACAATAACATTTTAACTTAAATAATGAATTATATATAAAACAAAAAGGAACCAACTTATATCAAATTAATGAAGAGTTACTTACTGTACATAATGTGGCGATATCTGGAGAAATATCCTCCCCTCAGAATCGACAGGTGTATGACTATGAGTAGTATCGGCCCCAGAGGTGGAGCTGGTACTACTAAGTGTAGGGTCGACATCATCAGTACCGGTAGCACCTGTATCAGATCGGAACGGTTGCGTCCCAATAATAGATGTGTACACGGGACGTGTCTTCCTGCCCGCTCTACTAGAACTCATATCTAAATACACTAAAAATATTAAAATATACAACTTTAACAACAGGAAACAATATATTCACAATACATATAGCTCCTTGAGATTAAATGTTCAAGAAAAAACAAAAATTAACACAATGGATTGGATTAAAAATTAAATTGAATTGAATTGAGATAATGTGTGCGAGAAATCTTCCTCGTCCTCGTGACTTATGAGTCGACAGCTTAATTGATACTTCCGGGTAATCGTTTTCCATGAATCGGAGACCAATGTCTGATTATGCTGTAATCGGAGACTAGTCTCCGATTCATGGAAATCGATTACCCACAGAGTATCAATTAAGGTGTCGACTCATAGGTAACGAGGAAGAGGTATGTTTCTCACTCACATTATTTCAATTCAATTCAATTTTAATCCAATCCATCGTGTTATTTTTTTTGACAGAGCACACTCACCAAATAAACTAAAACAATCGTTGACAAATTTTAATAATCTAAAGCATTCACAATACATATAAAACTTTAAAGTTCTAATAATCTAAAACATTCACAATACATATAAAACTTTAAACTATTATTAATCTTCGTCCCCATCATCATCACTGGACTCTGAATTACTACAAAACTCAAGTTCTTCATCTTCGTCTTCGGACTTTGATGAATCAAACTCTGGTTCGACGTCCTCTTCCTCTGATTCATCAATTTCAATGTGTGTGAGATGACCTGAACGAGGCGGAGGAGGTGGCAAATTCACTGGTAAGAAATCCTCCTCTAGTTCATCAACATTTGAGGAATATGAGTGACATCATCTAATGGATGATTAGCTGATGAAACGTTAGGTGGCACTGGCATTTCATCCTCTTGATAGGATGTTTCTAATGACGACACTGTAGTTGTCGAAGAGGGTAGGTTGTCAATCATGCTCCTAGCATTGGTCTTCCAGACAGCTCACCATCCGTCGGGTCGCGACGAGGATAGGGAGTCATGTATACCTGTTGTTCTTAAGATGCTAAGATGAAGACGTCGTCGCCATTATGTCATGGACGAGTCCTTTACATCGACGAGGTCAAATATGGCGTGCTTCTTAACACCTCGCACATCATCTCGCCAATCACAATTGAACAAGACAACATTGTTTCCACCCAAATACTCCACCTCGACTACTTCTTTCAGGACGCCATAATAATCAAGGTTTCCCTTAAGCTTCACACCGCTATTCCACGTTAATTTAGAGCCCCCATAAGCTTTGGTATGAAACACATAGCCATTCACGAAATAACCGTTGTATAAATTAACGTTAAAGTACGGAGTTCCTGCTAAATGTCTTAACCTCGAAGCTTTGGCATCACCCGGATGTTTAGCTATCTATAAGACAATATGTAACCAATTTAATACAATTTTAAGATTGAATGTTTAAAAAAGTGTATAGAATAAATTTGAATGAAATGAAATATTTACATATTTCCTTAGCCAGTTTGGAAATTCTCTGTCTATCCTAGTTGCGATGAGTTCTGGAGATAAATCCTGAGCTAAATCTTCAAACATTCTGCAATAGGGTTAAACAAGGCATTTCATATGTAGGTAATTAAACATGCATAATTTCATCGACGAGGCATAAACATAACATCAATGACTTACTTGATATATTCCTCAACCTCGTCACAGTTAAGAAGAACATAGAGTGAGACCGCGACAAACTCTTTACCGGTTAACGTACGCGTACCAACCCATTTGCCGAGGAACCGACCAGGGGATGAAAATACAGAGATGTTTCCATTAGACGGACAACCACCATCGTAATTGCGGCCAACCCTAGTCAATCTCGTATCAACATCAGGAGGAAAATGTGTTCCGACAAAGGCAACAATCTCATCTATAATAACAGCCTCTGAAATTGAGGCCTCAACCATGACCCTATTGCTCATCTTCCTTTTCAATTGGCCTAGATACCTAAAAGTCATTCGTAGATTAAAACATAAATAATGTTATAGAAGGTATATTGTTAACACTCAAATTATTTAGAAATAGAATAAATTCAATTACCTCTCAAATGGATACATCCATCTGTATTGAACTGGACCACTAACTCTAGCTTCGTATGCCAAGTGGACCGGTAAATGCTCCATAGAATCAAAGAATGAAGGAGGAAATATCTTCTCAAGTTTTCACAAAGTCACTACAATGCTCTCCTCAAGCTTTTTCATGTGATCAACACGCAGTGTGGTCGATATTAACACTCGGAAAAACTTACTTAACTCTGTTAACGCCTCCCAGATATTGTCAGGCAAGAGATCCTTAAGAGCAATCGGAAGTAGTCTATCCAGCAAAACGTGGCAATCATGACTCTTCAAACCCTGCACTTTCCCCTCCTCTATATTGACACAATTACCAATGTTAGACGCGTAACCATCTGGAAGCTTTAAATCCTTGAGCCATTTCAGGAGGATGAGTTTGTTTTCCTTTGTAAGAACGTATTGAGCCACCGGTCTAACTGGTTTACCATTGACGTATGCCAACTCTAAGGCCAGCCGCTTACAGATTTCCTTAAGGTCCATTCGACCTTTTTCTGTGTCTTTAGTTGTTGCCTTGAAATCCATTAACGTGTTCAATCATTATCGAATACATTATTCTCAATGTTCATCACGTCAAGGTTCTGTCGAATGAGATTTGTTTTCCAGTATGGCAGCTCCCAAAATATACTCCTCTTGGTCCAGTTATGGGAAGTCCCAAACCCTTGTATTTTGGTCTTCGAAAACTTTTCCCCCCACCGAGGATCGGGCAATCTAGATACCTCCCTATAGACCGTGTCACCACTGAAACGAATCTGGGCCTCATCATGGTCAATCTTGTTCTTTTTAAACGCATTCTTCTGGGTCCTGAATGGGTGGTCCTCCGGAAGAAATTGTCTATGGCAATCGAACCAACATGATTTTCCATAGTGCTTGAGCATTAAAGACTTTGTGTCACTCATACAATACGGACAGGCCAACTTCCCGTGGGTGCTCCAACCCGATAACATCCCATATGCAGGAAAGTCATTAACTGTCCACATCAACGTAGCCTTCATGCTGAAATTCTCTCGCTTGAAAGCATCCCACGTTTCGACCCCATCCTCCCAAAGCTGTTTCAATTCGTCCATCAAAGGTCGGAGATAGACATCAATGTTCCTCCCAGGGCTGTTTTGTCCGGGGATGAATAACGACAAGAACATGTAGGGATCACTCATACACAACTAGGGGGAAGATTGTAGACAGTTGCTATAACCGGCCAACAAGAGTAAGATTTTGCCCCATGACCAAAGAGATTGAAACCATCAGAGCAGATGCATAACCGTATATTTCTTGCTTCAGACACAAAGTCAGGATAAGTCTTATCAAAGTGTTTCCATGCCTCCCCATCACTGGGATGAATCAACACACCCTCTTCACGCAAACTTTTCTTATGCCAACACATTGCTTCTGCAGTAGATTTAGACGCGTAGAGGCGTTGCCGTCTTGGAATCAACGGCATGTAACGCAACTGCTTATGTGGTTTGTTTTTCTTGTGTTTTGAACTACCCCTCCGATTTGGCTTATATCTACTTTCTCTGCAAATTGAACACTCTGTCTTCTGTGAATCTTCCTTGTAGAATAGCATGCACTCATTCTTACACGCATCAATCTTTTCATAACATAGCCCAATCTGCCCAACCAACTTCTTTGTCTCATAAAAGTTTGTAACCATCTTATTCTCTTTTGGCAACATCCGCTTAATTTCTTTCATGATACGATTATAAGCAGACTGGCTAATATTGCAATTAGCCTTTATGTTAAGGAGCTCAGCCACAGCCTCCAACACACTGATCTCGTAACCTGGATAGACCTTCTCTTTTGCAGAGTCCATAGCATCAATAAATTTCTTGGCTGTAGGGGTTGGTTCTTGCTGTTGGTTCTCTGACCAATCGAATTCAGGACCGGCTGCATCCCTAACCATATCTTCCATATTCAAAGGTGGTTCTTCATTGTCCTGAATAATAGGTTCGGGTTCGGGAGGTACATGAATATTCCTGGGGGGATTATTCGCAACATTTGTGCGCAATATCATTTGCTCACCATGACGAGTCCACTGTTTGTACCCAACATCAAACCCGTTACGCAAAAGATGTTTCTGAGTATCGATCAAGCCTAGATACTTGGTATTACAACACTTGGCGCATGGACACCTAATCTTACCACCATTCATGTGACTGGGATTTGATGTAGCAAATTCAATAAACCCCTTCAACCCTCTTATAAACTCAGGATTGATACCGCTTTGATTCGACAACTTCCGATTGTACATCCAACTACGATCATCGTTGACAGACATCACTCATGCATTGCAAGCCATGTATTATACGTACACTCAATTTAATCAACGGATGAAACAAAATTGGGATGCTAATAATTATTTGATTTCATAATATATTAACAGTTTAGATGTAATTAACGTATTACCATTCCCTAAATTTGAATTACAAACTTAAAAGCAACACAGATCTTCTTAAAATAAATTTAAAGCTTCTATCTCATATTTAACAATATATTAACAGATCTTCTTAAAGTGTCTAGGAACTCGTTCCTGCTCCCGAACTCGAATCTCTACTCTTCCTCTGCCTCGGTCCCCGAGAGGTCTTTGGTCTAGGTATGTCGAAAAAAGTCAGTCTGAGCTCGTCCTGGCTCAGGTATCGTGTGAGCCAGTGGATCAATCGCTCCGGTAGCTCTCGCATCGCTTCTTCTGCTTAAGGCCTCTCTGCGAGCTATCACTTCAGGATCATTTCTCAATGCAGCCACCCGAAGCTCCCGTCTCTCATAATCTGCTGCAATGTCGCCAGTGATTTCATCAGGGTTGCTCTTGGCCTCTATGTCTCTTAATGTCCGGCTGGAAGAATAGTCTGCCCCAAAATACTCTCGGCGTCGAGCCTCTATCATCACCGTACAGACTTCGTCGCTCCTCGTACCATATCGTATACTCGGTGGTCGAAATGTGATACCTCTAGTCTAACGGAGTAGTGGTCGTATCGGAAGAAAGCCCTCTAGAAATGCTCGCCAAAGAACCGTGTAGTCTCGAGGCTCGGCCATAATCATCGGCATGGTATTAGTCGTCAATCGCTTCTCTCAAAGTCCGAATGGTCTGCTGCGGGTATCCGTACTGTCTGCTCACTAGAGATGGAATGCAAAAGGATGATACATGTAGTCTCGGAAGTCGAACAATCACTGACTCGTCCTGAATATCTCTCATAGTCTGCAATCCCCATGTCGGAATCCAATAGTACAGGTTTGTGGTCTTATATCGGGCCAAGGCCAACCTCCTATGCCAACTCTCGCAGCGGCATCCTCAATATCCCGCGCTGTCCGGGCCACCTAAGGTAATGCCGTCTTCCTCTACAGCGGGCGAGATCAAGTGCAATCTCTCATACGGCCCACAATGCTAGTAACTGGGCCGCCCGAACCTACGTACTCGCATCCTCCAGCTAATCTATCAATGTCGTGGTATGTCTCCGCTAGCAACAAAGTGGAATGATGTCCATCGCTCCCCGTCCCGTATTGAATATGCCGGATGTCAACTCCTCGATCACCTCTCGCCGCCCGATGATCTCTAACAGCCGTTTACGGACATACTCCGATGTAGCCGCAGAAGTAGTACGCAGCAGAATGAGCAACATAAATATATCTAAGGAAGTGGATAGATCAAACAAGCGGGCCGGTCTCGACTCAATCCGGCTATATGAGTCAAGTATATGAATCTATCGTCAACGACAATGTCTCGATACCCAAGTATGCCGATAATCCCAAGAATTCGGATAGTTGCTCCGTAACCGATCGTCCGTCTCGCGGAAATGCCATGATCCTCGACTCACCACACCCGCCGTGCTCGGAAATCCTCCATCATTGGCATCAGATCGTTGTATGATAGGGTGAACACATGTCGCTCCGAATCCCAAAAGCACGAAGCAGCTCGGAGCAGATTCCAATCAATCTTCCAATCTTTTAGAGACCAGATGCATGGCATGCTATACCTCATGTCAATAAGTTTCCGATGTTGTTTTTGGTGAAAGCGCGAGAGTTCAAGAATGTCTTGTTGAAATTGATACTCTCGGGAAACAATTTCCCCATTGTAATGCTCCATGTTGCCTTAAATTGGGGCTGCTGGGATTTTTTACCTATTAATATTGTGAATAATTGTAAATTGTTAATATTTAAAATTAGGTTCAGAATTGGGGTTGGCTTCATAGTATCAACAAATCTTGAGCTCTAGTTCAAACTAAACTAAAGGATAATGGTGTCCCTACTCTATCCTTTAAGTGCCTGTTTGATAAACCTATCTCATCCCGAAATGCACGATTATATGAAATGCAAATATCACGTTGTCTACTTGCTTTATAATCGAAAATCAAGAAATTTCGGCTTTTGGATTTTTTAAATTATTACTATTGTGAATAAATTTAAATATTAATATTTAATTCTTTGTTGTAAAATACATAATTTTACAATGATGAATTAAATTAACATTTATAAACAAGATGAGAGTCTTTCTCATCCACAACTATCAAAACCATATCCCATCTTTGACCAAGAAAGACAGAGCAAACAAGTTCTCGACTGTTTGAGCAATGGATTTTCTATTTAATAAGAATTTTTTTCAGTTTCACTTCCTCTTCTCTCTAAGGATCTCAAACATCACAGCCATGTTTGTGACAGTGCCTGTTTTACTCTTCACTGGTGTTATACGGTCACAAGTAAAAACAAGGTAACAGTATAACACCAGTGAAGAGAAAACAGACACTGTCACAAACATGGCTGTGATGTTTGAGATCCTGAGATGCAATACGGACAGTGAAACTGGAAAAACTCTTATTAAACAGAAAATCCTTTGCTCAAACAGTCGAGAACTTATTTGCTTTGTCTTTCTTGGTCAAAGATGGACGGATTTTGATAGCTGTGGATGAGAAAGGCTCTCATCTTGTTTATATTTTAAGATGTTAACCACCAACCACAATACCCTATAAGCAGTGCCACTAAGAGTATTCTTCCTAATTTTAGACAATGATTAGGAGTCTAATTCCTTAACAATACTTCCATCCAAGTCTTCCTAATTTTAGACATTCACCCCCTCCCCCTTTGACTTTACACAAGATCCGACCTAAGGTGCATCTAGGGTGCCAGGTAGCGTGCGGTTGAATATGTTACATTATTGCGACATTCACCCCCTTCCTCCCCCTTTGACTTTAAAAGACTTGAAAATTAGATATTTAGTAACTTATCTAATGTATTGATTGTGTCACGAAATCTCTTTATATAAATTCAGAGTTTAATAAGTTATCTAATGTATTGATTGGTGTTGAAATTATTTAATACTTGAGCCCACAGTTTTAACATTCAATCAATGTCTGTCAACCGAGCAAGATTGTGTGCCTCTGGTATTACCTCTCTAGTATCACTTTTATCGAAATACATCAAACGAGTGATTTGGAGTGAGAGTCAAACAGTTGAATTAACAAAGACTTGTATGTAGGGGAAATTGCCCCCTTTTAACTCTAAGAAAATAGAAATTGCATTTTTTGTATATATTATTAAACGTAGGGGTTTTAATACAAAATGCCCCCATTACTTCCAAGAAAAAATACACTAATTTTATTTTTGCCCCCTTTTAGTTAGTGCAATTTTTGTAAAAAATATTTTTCCCCCTTTCAAAAGAATCCTGTCTTCGCCACTGTCATATACTCTTTCCAAAATATTGAGCTAAGGAAAAGAAAAAAAGGAACTCCCTCCAATTAAAGTACAAAAACAATAGAATTACAAACATGAGCTTTAGTAACTGAAAATAGGAAAAATGTGATATCAGGCATTTCACTTTGCATCTCGTTCTGATTTAACGATGCTATTTCTTTAGTAACTGAAAAAAAAAAAAAAAAAAAAGGGAATCATATTTTTCATGAAAAAAAAAAAAAAAAAAGGATCTACAAATTAACACCCTATCCTCGAATTAGAACTACGTATTTGAAAGAAATCGAAACATTAACAAGTATCTTGATTAGAGCAAGAGAGAGAAACAATGACGGAAGCTGGGGCTGTGAGAACGCCGGCGTGCGAGTGACGGAAGCAGCATCTCGAGACGGAGACGGTGGAGAGGGTGGACGACGAAGCTTCGTGGCGGTGTGGAGAGGGTGGACGGCGGCGGTGCGACCGTGAGGAAAGAGAGAGAGATAAGAGATCGTATAAGAGAAAGAGAGAGAGAGAGAGAGAGAGAGAGAGAGAGAGAGAGAGAGAGAGAGAGAGAGAGAGAGAGAGAGAGAGAGAGAGAGAGAGAGAGAGAGAGAGAGAGATTAATTTCTAGGTCGTAAACGATTTTGGGGAGCTGAGATTTATATTTATATTTAACCTCAGCGACGAAATTATTCCGCCGCTAAATATTAATTATACTGATGGAATTTTAATTTCACCGCTAGAATTAATATTTAGCGGTGGAATAATTCCGTCGCTGAGGTTAATTAATTTTAATTTAATAAATATCATTATTTTTATTTATATAAAACATAAAAATTATTTTAAATAAAATATAACAAATTACTCTAAAAAAATAAATAAATATAAGTCAATAAATATTATTTTTGAAAAATAAATAAATCATAAATTAAAATAAAATAATAATAGAGCTAAACAAGTTTAAAAAAATCTAATTAACACCGACATAATTATTCCGCCGCTACTACCACCACTACTACCACCACTACTACCACCACCACCACTTCACCACTACTATCACTACAACTACCACCATTACTATACCACCACAACTATTACTACTACCACCACTACGTACTACCACCATCACCACGCACCGCCACCACCACTATCGCCACTACCATCACTATTACCACCACCACCACCACCACTCCACCACTACTATCACTACTACTACCACCATTACTATAACACCACAACTATTACTACTACCACCACTACTACCACCACCACCACGCACCACCACCACCACTATCACCACTATTACCACTATCACCACCACCACCACCACTACCACTACTACTACTACCATCACTACTATCACTACCACCACTACCACCACTACTATATATATATATCACTACCACTACTACGACTACGTACTACCACCACCACTATCACTACCACCACCACTACTACCACTACCACCGCTACTACCACCATTACTACCACTACTATTACTACTACCACCACTACCACCACCACTACTACTACCCACTACCACCACTACTACCACTACTACCACTACTACCACACTACCACCACTACTACTATCACCACTACTACCGCTACTATCCCAACCCCTAAATCCTAAATCATATACTTATACCCCTAAACCCTAAACTCTAACCCTAAGCGTAAACCCTAAACCCTAAATCTCAAATCTCATATACTTATACCCCAACCCCTAAATCATATCCCTAAACCCTAAACTCTAACCCCTAAACCCTAAATCATAAACCTAACCCCTAAACTCTAAACACTAACCCCTAAACCCTACTAACACCACCACCACGCACCACCACCACCACTGCCATCACTATTACCACTACTACCACTACCACCACTACTACCACTACTACTACCACTACTACTACAATCACTACTACCACTACCACCACTACCACCACTCTCAATCCCTTTCTCTCTCTCACTCGCTTTCTCTCTCTCTCTCTCTCTCTCTCTCTCACAGTCGCCCTAGTCTTGCCATTGCCGCCGATCCCGCCGTTCGCCGTCGTTGTCTCCGTCGCCGGTAAGCTCTCTCTCTCTCTCTCTCTCACCGGATTTCTCTCTCTCAAGTATTGATTACAAATCTTTGCCTAATTTTGAAAAAAATTACTTAACTGTGTATAATAATTGTTGAAAAAATTAAGAAAGTATATTTGGTAACTGTGTATGTATAATTGTTGAAAAAAATTAAGAGGATGGAAAAATGAGGTTGAAGCTAATTAGGGTTCAGATTTGTGTGCTTTTCAAATCTCCCATTGTTGGGTACATTTACATTGCTAGTAGGGTTATGTTGTTGATGTAATTTGTAGGTCTTTTATGTAAATTGTTTGAAGATGATGGTTCGAATTTTAACTGTAGTGAGATTAGGGTTTATGCTTGTTGGTTATAGTACCTTTGTTATAATAGTGAAGATTAATGGTTAAATGTTGGAATTTTGGTTTTAATTTGTCCTTTAGAGCAAATTTGAGAAAAATAACCGATTATTCATTTTAGGATGAATGTAGTAAAATTGGCTAAGGGCTCCTCTTCTTTGTTAGCTTGGAGAGGGCATATCTTTTTATGTCCTAGGCCTTTTGACCAATTTGAGTTGGGGTTCCTCCTCCTCTTCTTCATCCTCTAGTGCAATAGCAAGTAATGGTTTGCCACCAGCAAATTTCCCGGTGCTTAGCATTCTCTCGCATTAGACAATTTTCTAACCTTGTGTGATCTTCTCTACTTTCTTGGGGGTGAGGAATTGACAAAGCATTTGGTAACTCTCTTCTTGGTGACTCGGGAGGTCATAGAGGAAACAAAAGAGCCAAAGGAGGAGAAGAATTAAAATGAAAATAACAATGTTTATTTTGGTACAAAGGGACTAAAAGAAAAAATAGAAAAAAATTGGTACAAAGGGACTGAACAGTATAAAAAAAACAAAATAAATAAAAAATAAAATAAATAATAATAAAATAATAATAATAATAATAATAATAATAATAATAAATAATAAAAAATATAATAATAATAAATAAAAAAAAAAAAAAAAAAACAAAATAAATAATAATAAAATAATAATAATAATAATAAAATAATAATAATAATAATAATAATAATAATAATAATAAATATAAAAATAAAAAAAATTAATAATAAAAAATAAAAATAAAAATAAAAATAAAAATAAAAATATACATATATGTATATATATAAATAAGATGAGAGCCTTTCTCACACACAGCTATCAAAATCCGTCCATCTTTGATCAAGAAAGATAGAGCAAATAAGTTCTTGTCGCTTGAGCAAAGGATTTTCGTTTAATAAGAGTTTTTCCGGCCATCGTCATGTTCTCTCTAAGGATCTCGAAACATCACAAAGAATGTTCTTGTCGGTTCTGTTACAAGAATAGCCTTGTCGCCCTGCTTTCATGGTATAGTCATTAGTAAAAACAGTGTAACAAGATAACACCAAAGGAAGAGAAAACAGAACTTTCCTCCAATTTTTAATCTTCACCTTCCATTTACCCAAGATCTCGACAAAATCTTCCTCACGAGCATGAAAGCCGGCGGTGTTGCTCTCAATCTCATGGTTGCTTCGCAAAACATGCAAAGCAACCGTGAGATTGAGGGTAACACCGTCGCCTTTCAAGCTTTCGTGAGGAAGATTTCGCAATCAGATCTTGGGTAAATGGAAGGTGAGATTGAAAAATTGAGAAAAGCTCGTTTTCTCTTCACCGGTGTTATACTTTGTTACCTTGTTTTTACTTGTGACCGTATACCACCAAAGTGAAGAGTAAAACAGACACTCACAAGAACATGACCGTGATGTTTGAGATCCTTAGAGAGGAGGACAAAGGAAACCGAAAAACCTATATTAAAATGTAAATTCTTTGCTCAAACAATGAGAACTTGTTTCGCTTCCGTCTTTCTTGGTCTAAGCCGAGATAGGGTTTTGATTGTTGTGGATGATAACGACTCTCATCTTGTTTATTGATCAAAATTATGCATGTTATGGTAATGAATAAAAATTATGCACGATTATATGATTTGTAAATATCATTATTGTCTATTAAAATTGCTTGATTTTCGATTATAAAGCAAGTAGACAGTGATATTTGCAATTCATACGTGTATTTCGGGATGGGATAGAAGCCGACCCCAATTCTAAACCTAATGGACATGAATTGTCCTTTCACCCTAGAGAATGATATACTTAACAACAAAGAATTAAATATTAATATTTAAAATTATTCACATCCACCTAAACCGACTACCGAGACCAATTTGTGTTGAAAATTTTGATGTTGCGTGCCGGTGTGAATTAGGGTTCGTCTTTTATATCAATAAACCTAAATGAAGTGTCTTTTTATTTATATATATATTGATATATTGTTTTTATTTGTATATATAATATACTAGTTTAGATATGCTCGGGTCGAGGTGGCAATCGTTCAAAGAGAGGCAAGGTTGCGGGTTTTGTCCATCGTCTTGTTTCTCCAAGGATCGGAGGGAGGGGCTCTACGTCCGGTTCGTGACGTAGTGATGATGATTTGAGCAAGGTAATGTGAGCACCAAGGTAATGTAAGCTCTAGTGTTCCAGCTTAGTGAACCATCCTGGACGGGTTCACTTGGACGCAATTATTAATGAGGATGGAAAAATGGAAATATCTATCTCTTCCAAAGCCGCAAGTATTATTTAATTGTAAATGTCATATATATAATGTTTACATTTTATTATTGTCTTTTTATTTGTATGTATATTGATATATTGTTTTTCAATTAATATCTTATAGGTTTATACATGGTGGTTGCCAAGATCCCGCTTAGATGGTTTGGGGATTTATTCAAAGGGTATAATTTTGAGGAATTTTATCCCACCCCGAAGTCAATATCAAAAGAGGTGTATGCTATCTCGGTATAGCCAGCTTCGGGTAAAATTACTTAATTCTCTTTCCTTTGTAAAGTTTGTAGATTATTCCCTTGTGTATTTAACTACTTTTACTATTTTTGTAGCACATATATTCATGCCCCGGTGTACCGACGTTCAAATCGAGGCGGCTTTCAAGAAATTGGTTGCTAAGCGTACGACTGGGAAAGTGTACGACATGAAAAGAAAGTGGCCGAATGATGGTTTGCCTCCGCCTAATTTCTCTCCGCTAGCCGCATGGGAGCAAAGTGGGAAGCCTATTGGAACAAAGGAGAAATTTCAAAAAGTTCAGTAAATTGCAAAGAAGAATAGGAACTCACAAGAGGGGCGGGGAGTGTGCACACCGGAGGATCAATTAACTTTACGAGAGTTGGTCCGTAATGGTAAACTTCATTTATTATCCGTTTGTAAATTAAGCAATACTCTATTTGATTCATATATTGTTATTATTTGGATAAGCTTTTTAAAGTTTTAATTTTTTTTATATGTTAAGCGTTTGAAACACGGAGATGATGAGGCCGATGGTGCCGTCAGATTTCGGCTACACATACTACGGAGGCCGCCACGGCTCAGTGGCCACAAATGGGTCAACCCTTATTATCGACCCTTTATGTAAGTGTTAATAGTATTTTATATTAGTAAATTATATATTATCTATTAGTAAATTATAAATTATTTAGTTAAATAAATATTATTTTCTACCATAGTGTATAATGTATTTTTTTTTTCAGAAGAGTATGATAGGCGGGCTCATGAGGAGGCTATCGAAGAAGGAAGTTTGGCTTCGAGAGCACCGAGCGGCCCGCCTTTCGTGAAAAGCTGGCGGCCATTGCCCTCCGAGACAAGCAACCAAAGGGAGATCGCTTGCTCGGATTCGGAGGACATGGTGCGGGGTATTTTAACATGCCATTCCGCAGCCCTCTACTACGCAATACTTTTCATCTTCTTCTCCTACGGTAGTCATCGCTGGATCAAGAAGCGTTTGATGATCGAGTCAACAGAGAGGCTGAGAGGCGAGTGGAGCGATCCAGAGCCGTGCAGCCTGTGTGGACGCGCGGCGGAGGCGCAGTGGAGGCCCAGCGTGGTGCACTCCGCATGCACCTGTGTTTTAGCCTGTGTGCAAAGGCTAGTGGAGCAACAAACTGGAGCAACGCATGCAACAATACTGCTACCATGAATTTGCAATCACAGCCTACACACGCCTACGTAATAATGCGGTAACGCTTCGATGAATCGCTGGTCAATACCTTAGGCGAAGTGGCGGTGGTAGTGGCGGTGGTAGCGGTAGCGGTAGCGCAGCCGTGGCTCGGGGTCGTTGATTGACATTCATTTTATTTGGTTCAGATGTAATGTAAACAAATATATTTTGTTTTCCTTTCCCTTTCCCTTCCCTTCCCTTTTCCCCAAACGAAACAATTTCCTTTTCCCCTTTTCCCCTTTCCCTTCCCCTTTCTCCCTTCCCTTTCCCTTT
>JAFEMH010006845.1:0-110687 GCA_022495995.1 Adenophora triphylla var. japonica | reverse complement strand
ACACTCTACGCACAAGTTAATTTGTAATCCCTCTCCCATCCTCTTCCGAAGTTGTAACTCAATTATCATAGTGAAACTTTTAAGGTTGGAGACCTAACTCAGGGGTTTTTCCGAAGAGGTTGTCACCTCGAGGTTTTCCTCGTTAACAAATCGTGGTGTCATTCATTCTTTTCATTGTCATTGTTTCATTTATTCGAATTCCACAGTCCCCTCCTTAGTATTTAAATCCACACACTTGTCAAAGTCAAGATTCAACTCTATTGTTTTTCTACCAAAACAATTTGGGCGCCCACCGTTAGGGGCCTTGTGGTTTATCGGTTATTTGGATCATTTCCTAAGCAAATTCATTATGTGCACCCTCCAATGTGTCCTTGGTAGGCAAGAGTCCACATTGTTGCTCAGGCATCGGGAGGTAAGAACCGGCTTGTTGCCGCCACCTCCTCGGGCGGACCTCGGCAAACTCGGCCTACGAAGACTCCACAAAGGGAGCGACCTCTTCCAATGTAGATGCGACATCAGGAGTATCCTCACCGGAGTTGAATCAAAGGTTGGACCGCCAGGCTGAAACCCGATCGAAGTCTTGACCAATTCCATGATTAAGATGCGAAAGATCGACGGACTCATCGCATCTCGGCTTGACAACATATCACCACTGCGTGCAAGGATCCTCAACCGACAACACCGAAGGATCCACACTTGAGTGAATTTATCCCAATGGGTAGTCCGCCTCAAACTTCAGCAGTTGTCATCCTTAATGACGTCAACACCTTTGCACAGGGACACCATATTGACGCCACCTTCCTCGGGATTCACTCGGTTCATCCCATTCATTGACAACACTCTTGTCACAACTACTACGGACAACTCTGGTTTGCTAAATAATCTTTTCAATAATAATAATTTCAATCGTATTCCTATGGGTGACCACTTTTGCGAAACCCGCTAGCGAAGCGGATGCGGGATCTCGAAAGGCGATAATGAACGTGTCGGGCGTAACTCCTCCAATCCAACCGGTGACTCGAAGCTGCTACAATCAATCCCGGTTTGTCGGCAATTGCAAATGTTGACATCCCAGAAGCGTTTCGGTGTACCATCCCCATGAAGTTGTATGATGGTACCACGGACCCCGAGAAGAAGCATGTTGCCCACTATCGAAAAGATGGACATAATCCATATTCGCTTCAATTCAGGGAGGCTTTGCTTATGCGGGGTTTGGATCAACCTTGTGCTGGACCGGCTCTCAAATGGGCGATTAGGCAACCCTAGAGTTCAATTGGTTCATACGCCCGGCTCATCAACATGTTCTATAACCAATTCTCATGCGATCGACAATTTGAGAGGTTGACAAGTGATCTCTACAATGTGACCCGGCGGCCTAATGAAACCACGAAGGATTATGTCCACCGGTTCAATAAGGAAGTGCTAGAAATTCCCAATCTTGACATGTCGACGACCACGAAGCATTCAAAATGGGGTGAAGAAAGATTCACAATATTATCAAGATTTGGTGATGACTCCTTGTAAGCGGTTGGAAGAAGTCGGGAGCCGGGCGGTGAGATTCATAAGATTGGAGGAAGATGAGGCTGCGAAGATCGAAGTCCTCAACCAAGATGTCGACATATGACAATCCCGACGGAAAAAGTGAATCGTCCCATCGCAGGAACCACCGTTCCAATCCTTATCCAAGGATTGATACTAGCAAAATTAATTCAATAGATGGTGAGGATGAAGATAGCGATAATGTGCCTAACATTTCGATTATTGTTTTTACGTTGACATTTCGGGTATACTACGTGCAATGGGCAACCTTGGGGACAAAGCCGGATGGCCAAAGAAGACGGATAAGGCCACGGGGTGGCGTGACAGAGTCAAAATGGTGCGCTTACCATGAAGACTTTGGACATGTTGCGAAGATTGCATCGCACTAAGAAAGGAGATCGAGTTACTTGCTCTCGAAGGGACATCTCAAGGAGTTCTTGGGATCCCGAGAAAGAAGAAGGCCGAAAGTGCGGAAGCTCCTCATGAAGCCGAAAGACCCGGTTTCTCCCCCGGCATCAACAAAGGTGATCAATTTCATTAGTGGAGGTTCGAAATATGTGAGTACATCCTATTACGCCGCAAAGCGACATGCTAAGGAGTCAAAGAGGAGAAGCCGGAAAGACGGCCCGGGATGTCGACACCTGCCCGAGGATCTAATCACCTTTGATGAAAGTGATCGAGATAACTTCTTTGGAACCCCACCACGACGGTCTAGTTATTTCCTTGCGGATCGCCAAGCTGTACAATCCGGCGTATCCTGGTTGATGGGGGGTAGCTCTGTCAATCTTATTATGTTGGGTACCCTTAAGGAAATGAACATCCCGAGAATCGAGAGATCGTTAAGAAGTCTTCGGTGCTCGTAGGCTTCGGTGGTGAGGTCAAAGAAACGTGGGGAGATAAAGCTTCCAATATACTCGAAAGGGCCTCAACACCATGGAACGGTTACGCGTAATTGATTGTGCAACATCCTACAATGTCATCTGGGAAGACCGTGGATTCATGGAATGAAGGTTGTACCCTCCACATACCATCGGTGTGTGAAGTTTCCAACACCTTGGGGTGTCGCTAAGATTTCTGATGATCAACGGTGGCCAAGGAATGTTATAAAACTTCAATGAAGGCGTCGACATCTCCAAAACAAGCATAGCAATTACGAGAGGAAAGTACGTGAAGTCTGGAAGCTAGGGAAGATGATGTGAAAGAAGTATTGCTAGACCCTTCCAACCCGGACATCAAGGTACTTATTGGCAGCTGACATCCCATCGAGATATAGAAGAGAAGCTTGTGGACCTATTAAGAAAGCGAGAATAAAGAGTTTTGCTTGGAAACATGATGACATGACGAGGCATCGGCAAAGATGTCATCACTCACAAACTTAACATAGATCCTAGCTTTAAACCGGTACACCGAAACGTAGGAAGTTTGCGAAACCGAAACCGGATCATCAAGGAAGAGGTAGAGCGCTTACTCAAAGCCAACATGATACGAGAGATCGATTACCCAAGATGGTTAGCAAACGTGGTTGTGGTAGAGAAGAGGAACGGGAAATGGCGAGTTTGTGTTGACTTCAACGACTTGAATAAAGCTTGTCAAAAAGATCCTTTCCCTTTGCCACACATAGATTCGTTAGTTGATGCCACCTACGGACATGAGCTCCTCACATTCATGGATGCATCCTCAGGATTTCAACAAATCCAGATGGAACCATCCGACCAAGAAGAACCGCCTTCATAACACCCACAGGTATTTATTGTTATATTGCAATGCCTTTTGGACTAAAAAATGCAGGTGTAACATATCAGAGGCTCGTCAACAAAATGTTCAAAGATCAGATTGGGGACACAATGGAAGTATACATCGACGACATGATAGTAAAATCTAAGAAAGCCGAAGATCACATAAGTAACCTATCTCAAGCCTTTGACATCTTGGATTGTTTCAATATGAAACTTAATCCAGCTAAATGCAACTTTGGAATGAAGGCAGGGAAGTTTTTGGGTTATATGGTTACTAAAAGAGGCATTGAAGGCGCCCCGAACAGATACGTGCTATTATCAATCTGTCGTCACCTCAATCTGTCAAGGGCGTCCAAAGATTGACGGGAAAGATTCTTTGCACTCACGATTCATCTCAAAATCCTCGGATCGATGCAAACCTTTCTATGATATCTTAAGGAAGAACAAGAAGTTCCAATGGGAGGACCAACATGAAGAAGCCTTTCGGGAGCTCAAAACTTACTGTCGACACCTCCGTTATTGGCCAAACCTCGGGAGGAGGAACATCTCTACATCTACCTAGCGGTATCGGAAGGCGGCTGTAAGTGCGGTCTTGGTGACGAACGAGATGGTAGTCGGCAACCCATCTACTATATAAGTAAGACACTCTTAGATGCGGAGACCGGTACTCTCATTTACAAAAGTTAATTTTAGCTTTGATAAGCTGCTTCTATTAAATTAAGACACTATTTTGAAACACATACTATAATTGTACGCACTAACTATCCTATTAAGAATGTTATGAGAAAACCGGAGATGTCGGGTCGAATGGCGAAGTGGTACGTACAATTAAGCACATACGACATTAAATATGAGCCCGGAAACGGCAATTAAATCCCAAGCACTAGGCGATTTTGTGGGCGATTTTAGTCCAACCATGCAACAAGAGGTGGAATTGGAAGTACGGCAACTTCAAGATGATGACGTCTGAAGATTTGGACTCTCTACACGAGATGGTGCTTCTAACATGAGAGGTACAGGTCTTGGAGTTGTACTAAAATCGCCACGAGGGGACATAATACCACAATCCATCGATTGCGGTTTCAAGGCCACTAATAATGAAGCGAGAATATGAGGCATTAATTGCGGGTTTAACGGTAGCCCGGGACCTAGATGTCAAGCATATCCAGGGTGTTTATGGATTCTTTGCTAATTGTTAACCATTACAACGGATCCTACATAGCAAAAAATGCTAAGATGACGACATATTTGGAAATCGTAAAAATTCTTTCGGCCAAATTCAAGTCATTTTCCTTGGAACAAATCACGAGAAGAAAATTCTCAAGCGGATGCCACAGCAAACTTGGGTTCGGCCTTCAAGAGCATTACGCAGACAAGTATCCCAATTGTGCATATTGACATCCCAGCAATTGATCATCTTGAGATGTTCGCTCTAGATGTCGACGTACCCTCCTCTCCAGCAGCAACCTCTTGGCCAGCTCCTATTATCAAGTATCTCTTAGATGATACGATCCAGCGAGGAGAAAAATGCTAGAGCCTTCGGGGTAAGAGTATCTAAGTATTTACTTATTGATAACCTCTTGTTTAGAAAATGCTTTGCAGGTCACTACTTAAGATGTCTAGAAGCGAGATAGAGCCCATCGGGTTCTCAAGGAGCTGCACGAAGGACAATGGGGAAATCATACCGGAGGCAGAAGTCTGTATACCAAGGCTCTTAGAATGGGCTATTTTTGGCCCACAATGAGAAAAGACGCCGTTGACTACGCAAAAGAAATGTGATTCTGTCAACGACATGGGGACATCCTACACCAACCGTGAACTACTACATCCTATCCTATCGCCATGGCCGTTTATGGTTTGGGGAATGGACATCGTAGGGGAAAATTACCCGGGGCACCGGTGGAAGAGTATTTCTACGGCTATGACAGACTACTTTTCTAAATGGGTAGAAGGCGAGGCGTACGTACAAGTTCGTGATCGAGAAGTTATATCTTTTATCAAAAGAAATATATTCGGCCGATTTGGGATACCTTCGAAATAATTTGTGACAACGGCTCCCAATTCATTAGTAAGAAAACCCAAGATTTCTTGACATCTTGGGGAGTCAAGATGGTGACATCTTCACTGTTCACCCTCGAAGCCAATGGACGGGCGAGAATCTAGCAACAAAATAATCATAAGCAACTTAAAAGAGGCGGAACCGGAGAAGAAAGGACGATGGGCGGAAGAGTTACCAATGGTTCTATGGGGTGACGAACGACATCTAAGAACGCTCTTGGTCAAACCCCTATTCACTTGTATTTGGAACGAGAATCGGTTATTCCGGCGAAGTACTTGTACCTACGGCCGGATACGGTTTGTTGACATCGAACATAATAAGGACATCTTGATACATGACTTAGATACCGTGGACGAATTAAGGGACATGGCCAAAGTTCGCATGGCGGCATATCAACAAAGGGTAGCCGCAGATCTTACAACAAAACGTAAGGATTAGAAGGTTTCAAGTAGGAGATTTAGTCCTACGAAAGGCATTCCAAAATACAAAGGAGCTCAATGCGGGCAAGCTCGCCCCAAAATGGGAAGGACCACTACCTAATAGATGCACGGGCGGGAAAGGAGCATATCGCTGGCAACCTTGGATGGCCAAATGATACCACGAAGTTGGAACGCCATTCACCTTAAAAGGTATTACATACGAACGAAACCCCGCTTAAACTCATCTCTTCCCAGGTATGGATAATCTTTTATTTATTGGTAACCTTTTATTTTTCTATGTACTCTTTCATTTACTTCATTATTAATCAAGATGTCACTAACACACCTTGTGGAGAGACGTCAACCTTAGTTGGCGTCCGTTTTTAACATGTTTCTGTCTTATGAGGTGTTGACATATTTACATGGGGACATGTCGAAAGTACGCAAAGAACAACGAATTCTCCTCCGTCAGAGACTGGCCATCTCTTCTTAAGTAAAGGTACACCATCCCTTCTAAGGTTTAAAGAGTTAATTACCTCTTTCTTAAGATGTTAGGTTACCACACCTTCGCACGGAGCGCAAGTTATCTCTTTAATTGAGGTGTGGGGTGGGCCTATATGGGTAAACTCATATAGCTTACCCATTCCCACTCGGTTAAATGATTGATCTTACGTATTATTCTTGTGGTTATGACATATACATGTCATCTTAAGTATCTACAGCTTTGACATACTATCATGTCACCTTACGAGCATAACAAATAACCATACAAAGAAAAATTTCATCCAAAAGAAAACAAGCCTTGACATGCTTGAAAACTACTAAACCTTAACTAGATTAAAGTTACCATAAAAGCATCCAAACTACCAAAGTTAAAGTGCAAAAGTGTTGGACCAACCCAACACGTAAAAGAAATTGTCTTTGGTCCTTATGGACCCATTACATAACCAAATAAAAATTAAAATTGTCTTAAGGGATTCCACCCCAGTAATATCATCCAAAAACCAAAACAGAATTGTTTTACCTTTTTCAAGTGGCATCTGCCGCAGGTGTTGCTTGGGGAGTGACTTCTCCAACCTCTGTTGCATCCTTTACAATCGCTTCATTTGGGTTTGAGGACACCTCACCTTCATCCTTTGGTTCTCTGTCAACCTGGAAAAGTGGGCACATTCCTTATCGAGATCCCAACTCTCGGCCTTCCCTTCTCGAAACTCCCTTATCATCTTGATCTTACCTTTGGGAAACAGTCTTAGCGGCTGACCAACTTGCAAGAACCTTTAACCTCCGCAATCTCCTTAAGATGATCCTCCTCGCTTTCGCCAAGCTATTCGGTAAGTCCTTCTTGTTTGCTCCTGCTCTTCCAATGACTTGCCTTGTTGCTCGGGGTCTTCTCATGCACCTTCACCTTGTTCTCTATCTTGTCTTCTCCTTCCTAACCAAAGCAATGTCGGCTTTTGACTTCTTCTTTAGCATCTCAATTTCTTTTACCAAATCCTCCACATACCCTACGATCGAAAAATAATAACTCGACATCACTATATGTTATAAAAACTTTTTGAGTTAGTCAAATCCAATTAACAACATCTTACCCCGATCGCATAACTCATGTATTTCTTCTTGAAATCCCCTACTGGCATTCCATCAAAAGAATCTCCAACTTTAACCACCTCTTCTTGAGTGGCCTTTCTCTTCTTCACCCTAGAACCAATACCCGCACTCTCATCTAAAGCCGGAATCTTCTTGGGAGCGAGGTGGAGGTTTCATCTCTATCTTGAGCGGTGCCTTCGAACATGGCTTCAATATCGTCAAGATCAAAATCCGATCTGAAATAAGCTGGTTTGGAAAGCTGCATTGACATATGAAGATTGTCAAGAAATGTAGTAAATCAGATTGATAAACTAAAGTGAAAAGACAACATGCTTACTTGTAGACATAATGGCGAGAGGTGGAGGCCTTTTGGTCTTCAGGGACAACCGAGAGACGATTCCGGGAGCCCCTTAGGAGATCTTTTGTCTAAAGGGAGCTTGAAAAATTCGTCAATCTTGCTTAAAGTGTCTTCGGTAGGTAGAAATAGTTCTCCCCAGTCGATATCTGCATAAAGGTAAGAACAATTACGATTTCAGTTTGTTTCAAGAACAAAAAATCACAAAGTTAGGAATTCAAGTACCTCCCTTGTTCCATTTGCTTGATATCTCATCCCCTTCTCCAATGGATGCCCTATCAACAAAGAAAAATCTATTCTTCCATCCTATCACTAGAAGATGTGGTGCTCATCAAGGAGTTCCCTACGACCTTTTCTTAAAAGATACCTTTTTGAACGAAGGGTTGGAGATCATACGAATACGCTATCTCATGAAGCCCTAGATTTAACCCATTTTCCCTGTTCATTTTGATAACAAAAGCAAAAACTCTCCAAGCCATGGGCATCAGTTGAGCATAGGCAAGATGGGTCTTTTGAAAAAACTCAGAAACCAGCGACGGGAAGGGGTAACTAAACCCTAGAAGAAAAGGATATTCGTGAAAACAAATCCATTTGGCGGAAACGAAGTCAGATCTAAGGTTTACAGAGAAAGGATGAAAAATCGCACCCTTGGGGAAGTAACATTGTTGTTTTAGTGATTCTATTTGAGTATCACTAAACAAACAAGTCTCTTCATCCGGTTTTACAAGGATATTTTCACAAACGAAATCGGTAAGACTAACCTCTATGGGACCTTGTGGGGATGGGACACTCTTAGGTTTGGACGAAGACCACCTGGTCCTACCCATGGTTGACAGATGAAAGAAAAGAAGTAAACAATGGAAGAAGATAAGAAACGGAGAAATTTTACCTTGAAGAAGAACAGCGTCGTAAGCAAGCAGGGGTGAAAAGGAAGCTTTGAGAAGCCTAATAATCCTTCCAAGCGGTTATTAAAAAGAAAAAGAACTCTTTTTTCGAAAAAATTACTTTTCCTAAGCATTTCACCCCAACCGTCCATTGTCGCCACGTATCCCTGAACCGTCCCATCTGGCAAAGCTGGCAGTTGAGCATTTAATGGGGAGAAAAACATTTGCCTCTTCAATTGCCAACATAGTCAAATGTTTTTGGGGACAAATTGTTGTGGGTATTTTTCAGCATGGTGACATCTTCAGTTGATCCTGCATGTCAAGATGTTATTCCACTGTAAGTATTGTTTTAATATTTACTTATTTGATATTTCCTAATATCTTTATTCTTATTTTCCAGTAATTAAGAGAGAAGAATACGGGATATTTTCCTAGCACGTTCAATACAGCTTCAACGGCAAAGAAAGACTTGGTCTCATGGACGTTGAAAAGGATAAAGATCATCTCCGGAATTGTAGGAACAAACTCTTACCCTTTCTTATATTTAAGGGGAGGTGGAGACGGAAATACACACGCATTCTTATATGCACACACTCTACGCACAAGTTGATTGTAATCCTCTCCATCCTCTTCCGAAGTTGTAACTCAATTATCATAGTGAAACTTTTAAGGTTGGAGACCTAACTCCCGGGGTTTTTTCCGAAGAGGTTGTCACCTCCAAGGTTTTCCTCGTTAACAAATCGTGGTGTCATTCATTCTTTTCATGTCATTGTTCCATTTATTCGAATTCCACAGTCCCCTCCTTAGTATTTAAATACACACACTTGTCCAAGTCAAGATTCAACTCTATTGTTTTTTCTACCAAAACAATAATGACGTGAGACATACGGTGTCTCGAACCGAAGTGATAATGACGTGAGACATACGGTGTCTCGAACCGAAGATGATAATGACGTGAGACATACGGTGTGTAGGACCAAAGATGATAATGACGTGAGATATACGGTGTCTCGAACCGAAGTGATAATGACGTGAGACATACGGTGTCTCGAACTGAAGTGATAATTGCATGAGACATACAAGTGTATCGGCCGAAGTGATAATGACGTGAGACATACGGTGTCTCAAGCCGAAGTGATAATGAAGTGAGACATAAGGTGTCTCAGACCGAAGTGAAAATGATATGAGACATACGGTGTCTCAGACCGAAGTAATAATGACGTGAGACATACGGTGTCTCAGACCAAAGTGATAATGACGTGAGACATACGGTGTCTCAAACCGAAGTGATAATGACGTGAGACATACGGTGTCTCAAACCGAAGTGATAATGAAGTGAGACATACGGTGTCTCAGACCGAAGAGAAAATGACATAAGACATACGGTGTCTCGAACCGAAGTGATAATGAAGTGAGACATACGGTGTCTCAGACCGAAGTGAAAATGACGTGAGACATATGGTGTCTCAAACTGAAGTGATAATGAAGTGAGACATACGGTGTCTCAGACCGAAGTGAAAATGACGTGAGACATATGGTGTCTCAAACCGAAGTGATAATGAAGTGAGACATACTATGTCTCAGACCGAAGTAAAGATGACATGAGACATACGGTGTCTCAAACCAAAGTGAGAATGAAGTTAGATATACGGTGTCTCAGACCAAAGTAAAAATGACGTGAGACATACGGTGTCTCAAACCGAAGTGAATATGACGTGAGACATACAGTGTCTCAGACCGCAGTGATAATGAAGTGAGACATACGGTGTCTCAGACCGACGTGAGAATGAAGTGAGGCATACGGTGTCTCAGACCGACGTGATAATGAAGTGAGACATACTTTGTCTCAGACCGAAGTGATTATGATGTGAGACATACAATGTCTCAAACCTAAGTGAAAATTATGTGAGACATACGGTGTCTCAAATCGAAGTGAAAAAGAAGTGAGACATATAGTTTCTCAGACCGAAGTGAAGATGACATGAGACATACGGTGTCTCAAACCGAAGTGATAATGAAGTGAGACATATGGTGTCTCAGACCGAAGTGAAGATGACGTGAGACATACGATGTCTCAAATCGAAGTGATAATAAAGTGAGACATACGGTGTCTCAGACCGAAGTGAATATGACGTGAGACATACGGTGTCTCAAATCGAAGTGAAAAAGAAGGGAGACATATAGTTTCTCAGACCGAAGTGAAGATGACATGAGACGTACGGTGTCTCAGACCAAAGTGATAATGACGTGAGACATACGGTGTCTCAGACCAAAGTGATAATGACGTGAGACATACGGTGTCTCAAACCGAAGTGATAATGACGTGAGACATACGGTGTCTCAAACCGAAGTGAAAATGAAGTGAGACATACGGTGTCTCAGACCGAAGAGAAGATGACGTGAGACATACGGTCTCTCAAACTGACGTGAAAATAAAGTGAGACATATGGTGTCTCAGACCGAAGTGAAAATGACGTGAGACATATGGTGTCTCAAACCGAAGTGATAATGAAGTGACACATACTATGTCTCAGACCGACGTGAAGATGACATAAGACATACGGTGTCTCAAACCGAAGTGATAATGAAGTGAGACATACGGTGTCTCGAACCAAAGTAATAATGACGTGAGACATACGGTGTCTCAACCGAAGTGAATATGACGTGAGACATACAAAGGTGTCTCTAAATCGAGTTGATAATGAAGTGAGACATACGGTGTCTCAGACCGAAGTGAGAATGAAGTGAGGCATACGGTGTCTCAGACCGACGTGATAATGAAGTGAGACATACGTTGTCTCAGACCGACATGACAATGAATTGAGACATACGGTGTCTGAAACTGACGTGATAATGAAGTGAGACATACGGTGTCTCAGACCGAAGTGATAGTGAAGTGAGACATACGGTGTCTCAGACCGAAGTGAAGATGACGTGAGACATACGGTGTGTCGAAAAGTGAAGATGACGTGAGACAAACGGTGTCTCAAACCGAAGTGATAATGAAGTGAGACATACGGTGTCTCCGACCGAAGTGATAATGACGTGAGACATACGTTGTATCAGTCCGAAGTGATAATGAATTGAGACATACGGTGTCTGAAACTGACGTGAGAATGAAGTGAGACATACGGTGTCTCAGACCGAAGTGATAGTGAAGTGAGACATACGGTGTCTCAGACCGAAGTGAAGATGACGTGAGACATACGGTGTCTCAGACCAAAGTGATAATGACGTGAGACATACGGTGTCTCAAACCGAAGTGATAATGACGTGAGACATAGGGTGTCTCAGACCAAAGTGATAATGATGTGAGACATATGGTGTATCAGACCGAAGTGATAATGACGTGAGACATACAATGTCTCAAACCGAAGTGATAGTGACGTGAGACATACGGTGTCTCAAACCGAAGTGAAAATGACGTGAGACATACGGTGTCTCGAACCGAATTGATAATGAAGTGAGACATACGGTGTCTCTGACCAAAGTGAAAATGACATGATACATATGGTGTCTCGAACCGAAGTGATTATGATGTGAGACATACAATGTCTCAAACCTAAGTGAAAATTATGTGAGACATACGGTGTCTCAAATCGAAGTGAAAAAGAAGTGAGACATATAGTTTCTCAGACTGAAGTGAAGATGACATGAGACATACGGTGTCTCAAACCGAAGTGATAATGAAGTGAGACATATGGTGTCTCTGACCGAAGTGAAGATGACGTGAGACATACGATGTCTCAAACCGAAGTGATAATGAAGCGAGACATACGGTGTCTCAGACCGAAGTGAAGATGACGTGAGACATACAGTGTCTCAAACTGAAGTGATAATGAAGTGAGACATACGGTGTCTCAGACCGAAGTGAAAATGACGTGAGACATATGGTGTCTCAAAACGAAGTGATAATGAAGTGACACATACTATGTCTCAGACCGACGTGAAGATGACATGAGACATACGGTGTCTCAAACCGAAGTGAGAATGAAGTGAGATATACGGTGTCTCAGACCAAAGTAAAAATCACGTGAGACATACGGTGTCTCAGACCGAAGTGAATATGACGTGAGACATACAGTGTCTCAGACCGCAGTGATAATGAAGTGAGACATACGGTGTCTCAGACCGACTTGAGAATGAAGTGAGGCATACGGTGTCTCAGACCGACGTGATAATGAAGTGATACATACGTTGTCTCAGACCGACATGAAAATGAATTGAGACATACGGTGTCTGAAACTGACGTGATAATGAAGTGAGACATACGGTGTCTCAGACCGAAGTGATAGTGAAGTGAGACATACGGTGTCTCAGACCGAAGTGAAGATGACGTGAGACATACGGTGTGTCAGACCGAAGTGAAGATGACGTGAGACAAACGGTGTCTCAAACCGAAGTGATAATGAAGTGAGACATACGGTGTCTCCGACCGAAGTGATAATGACGTGAGACATACGTTGTATCAGTCCGAAGTGATAATGAATTGAGACATACGGTGTCTGAAACTGACGTGAGAATGAAGTGAGACATACGGTGTCTCAGACCGAAGTGATAGTGAAGTGAGACATACGGTGTCTCAGACCGAAGTGAAGATGACGTGAGACATACGGTGTCTCAGACCAAAGTGATAATGACGTGAGACATACGGTGTCTCAAACCGAAGTGATAATGACGTGAGACATAGGGTGTCTCAGACCAAAGTGATAATGATGTGAGACATATGGTGTATCAGACTGAAGTGATAATGATGTGAGACATACAATGTCTCAAACCGAAGTGATAGTGACGTGAGACATACGGTGTCTCAAACCGAAGTGAAAATGACGTGAGACATACGGTGTCTCGAACCGAATTGATAATGAAGTGAGACATACGGTGTCTCTGACCAAAGTGAAAATGACATGATACATATGGTGTCTCGAACCGAAGTGATTATGATGTGAGACATACAATGTCTCAAACCTAAGTGAAAATTATGTGAGACATACGGTGTCTCAAATCGAAGTGAAAAAGAAGTGAGACATATAGTTTCTCAGACCGAAGTGAAGATGACATGAGACATACGGTGTCTCAAACCGAAGTGATAATGAAGTGAGACATATGGTGTCTCAGACCGAAGTGAAGATGACGTGAGACATACGATGTCTCAAACCGAAGTGATAATGAAGCGAGACATACGGTGTCTCAGACCGAAGTGAAGATGACGTGAGACATACAGTGTCTCAAACTGAAGTGATAATGAAGTGAGACATACGGTGTCTCAGACCGAAGTGAAAATGACGTGAGACATATGGTGTCTCAAAACGAAGTGATAATGAAGTGACACATACTATGTCTCAGACCGACGTGAAGATGACATGAGACATACGGTGTCTCAAACCGAAGTGAGAATGAAGTGAGATATACGGTGTCTCAGACCAAAGTAAAAATCACGTGAGACATACGGTGTCTTAGACCGAAGTGAATATGACGTGAGACATACAGTTTCTCAGACCGCAGTGATAATGAAGTGAGACATACGGTGTCTCAGACCGACGTGAGAATGAAGTGAGGCATACGGTGTCTCAGACCGACGTGATAATGAAGTGAGACATACGTTGTCTCAGACCGACATGAGAATGAATTGAGACATACGATGTCTGAAACTGACGTGAGAATGAAGTGAGACATACGGTGTCTTAGACCGAAGTGATAGTGAAGTGAGACATGCGGTGTCTCAGACCGAAGTGGAGATGATGTGAGACATACGGTGTGTCAGACCGAAGTGAAGATGACGTGAGACAAACGGTATCTCAAACCGAAGTGATAATGAAGTGAGACATACGGTGTCTCCGACCGAAGTGATAATGACGTGAGACATACAGTGTATCAGTTCGAAGTGATAATGACATGAGAAATACGGTGTCTCAAACCGAAGTGATAATGAAGTGAAAGATACGATGTCTTAGACCGAAGTGAAAATGACATGAGACGTACGGTGTCTCAGACCAAAGTGATAATGACGTGAGACATACGGTGTCTCAGACCAAAGTGATAATGACATGAGACATACGGTGTCTCAAACCGAAGTGATAATGACGTGAGACATACGGTGTCTCAAACCGAAGTGATAATGAAGTGAGACATACGGTGTCTCAGACCGAAGTGAAAATGACATAAGACATACGGTGTCTCGAACCGAAGTGATAATGAAGTGAGACATACGGTGTCTCAGACCGAAGTGAAGATGACGTGAGACATACAGTGTCTCAAACTGAAGTGATAATGAAGTGAGACATACGGTGTCTCAGACCGAAGTGAAAATGACGTGAGACATATGGTGTCTCAAACCGAAGTGATAATGAAGTGAGACATACTATGTCTCAGACCGAAGTGAAGATGACATGAGACATACGGTGTATCAAACCAAAGTGAGAATGAAGTGAGATATACGGTGTCTCAGACCAAAGTAAAAATGACGTGAGACATACGGTGTCTTAGACCGAAGTGAATATGACGTGAGACATACAGTGTCTCAGACCGCAGTGATAATGAAGTGAGACATACGGTGTCTCAGACCGACGTGAGAATGAAGTGAGGCATACGGTGTCTCAGACCGACGTGATAATGAAGTGAGACATACGTTGTCTCAGACTGACATGAGAATGAATTGAGACATACGGTGACTGAAACTGACGTGAGAATGAAGTGAGACATACGGTGTCTCAGACCGAAGTGATAGTGAAGTGAGACATACGGTGTCTCAGACCGAAGTGAAGATGACGTGAGACATACGGTGTGTCAGACCGAAGTGAAGATGACGTGAGACAAACGGTGTCTCAAACCGAAGTGATAATGAAGTGAGACATACGGTGTCTCCGACCGAAGTGATAATGACGTGAGACATACGGTGTATCAGTCCGAAGTGATAATGACGTGAGAAATACGGTGTCTCAAACCGAAGTGATAATGAAGTGAACGATACGGTGTCTTAGACCGAAGTGAAAATGACATGAGACGTACGGTGTCTCAGACCAAAGTGATAATGACGTGAGACATACGGTGTCTCAGACCAAAGTGATAATGACGTGAGACATACGGTGTCTCAAACCGAAGTGATAATGAAGTGAGACATACGGTGTCTCAGACCAAAGTGATAATGACGTGAGACATATGGTGTATCAGACCGAAGTGATAATGACGTGAGACATACAATGTCTCAAACCGAAGTGATAGTGACGTGAGACATACGGTGTCTCAAACCGAAGTGAAAATGACGTGAGACATACGGTGTCTCGAACCGAATTGATAATGAAGTGAGACATACGGTGTCTCAGACCAAAGTGAAAATGACATGAGACATACGGTGTCTCGAACCGAAGTGATTATGATGTGAGACATACAATGTCTCAAACCTAAGTGAAAATTATGTGAGACATACGGTGTCTCAAATCGAAGTGAAAAAGAAGTGAGACATATAGTTTCTCAGACCGAAGTGAAGATGACATGAGACATACGGTGTCTCAAACCGAAGTGATAATGAAGTGAGACATATGGTGTCTCAGACCGAAGTGAAGATGACGTGAGACATACGATGTCTCAAACCGAAGTGATAATAAAGTGAGACATACGGTGTCTCAGACCGAAGTGAAGATGACGTGAGACATACGGTGTCTCAAATCGAAGTGAAAAAGAAGTGAGACATATAGTTTCTCAGACCGAAGTGAAGATGACATGAGACGTACGGTGTCTCAGACCAAAGTGATAATGACGTGAGACATACGGTGTCTCAGACCAAAGTGATAATGACGTGAGACATACGGTGTCTCAAACCGAAGTGATAATGACGTGAGACATACGATGTCTCAAACTGAAGTGATAATGAAGTGAGACATACGGTGTCTCAGACCGAAGTGAAGATGACGTGAGACATACAGTGTCTCAAACTGAAGTGATAATGAAGTGAGACATACGGTGTCTCAGACCGAAGTGAAAATGACGTGAGACATATGGTGTCTCAAACCGAAGTGATAATGAAGTGACACATACTATGTCTCAGACCGACGTGAAGATGACATGAGACATACGGTGTCTCAAACCGAAGTGAGAATGAAGTGAGATATACGGTGTCTCAGACCAAAGTAAAAATGACGTGAGACATACGGTGTCTCAGACCGAAGTGAATATGACGTGAGACATACAGTGTCTCAGACCGCAGTGATAATGAAGTGAGACATACGGTGTCTCAGACCGACTTGAGAATGAAGTGAGGCATACGGTGTCTCAGACCGACGTGATAATGAAGTGAGACATACGTTGTCTCAGACCGACATGAAAATGAATTGAGACATACGGTGTCTGAAACTGACGTGATAATGAAGTGAGACATACGGTGTCTCAGACCGAAGTGATAGTGAAGTGAGACATACGGTGTCTCAGACCGAAGTGAAGATGACGTGAGACATACGGTGTGTCAGACCGAAGTGAAGATGACGTGAGACAAACGGTGTCTCAAACCGAAGTGATAATGAAGTGAGACATACGGTGTCTCCGACCGAAGTGATAATGACGTGAGACATACAGTGTATCAGTCCGAAGTGATAATGACGTGAGAAATACGGTGTCTCAAACCGAAGTGATAATGAAGTGAAAGATACGGTGTCTTAGACCGAAGTGAAAATGACATGAGACGTACGGTGTCTCAGACCAAAGTGATAATGACGTGAGACATACGGTGTCTCAGACCAAAGTGATAATGACGTGAGACATACGGTGTCTCAAACCGAAGTGATAATGACGTGAGACGTACGGTGTCTCAAACCGAAGTGATAATGAAGTGAGACATACGGTGTCTCAGACCGAAGTGAAAATGAATAAGACATACGGTGTCTCGAACCGAAGTGATAATGAAGTGAGACATACGGTGTCTCAGACCGAAGTGAAAATGACGTGAGACAAACGGTATCTCGAACCGAAGTGATAATGACGTGAGACATATGGTGTCTCAAACCGAAGTGAAAATGACGTGAGACATACGGTGTCTCAAACCGAAGTGAAAAAGAAGTGAGACATACGGTGTCTCAGACCGAAGAGAAGATGACGTGAGACATACGGTGTCTCAAATCGAAGTGATAATGAAGTGAGACATATGGTGTCTCAAACCGAAGTGATAATGAAGTGAGACATACGGTGTCTCAGACCGAAGTGAAGATGACGTGAGACATACAGTGGCTCAAACCGAAGTGATAAGGAAGTGAGAGATACGGTGACTCAGACCGAAGTGATAATGAAGTGAGACATACGTTGTCTCAGACCGAAGTGAAAATGATGTGAGACATACGGTGTAACAAACCGAAGTGATAATGAAGTGAGACATACTGTGTCTCAGACCGAAGTGAAGATGACATGAGACATACGGTGTCTCAAACCGAAGTGAGAATGAAGTGAGGTATACGGTGTCTCAGACCGAAGTAAAAATGACGTGAGACATACGGTGTCTCAGACCGAAGTGAAGATGACATGAGACATACAGTGTCTCAGACCATAGTGATAATGAAGTGAGACATACGGTGTCTCAGACTGACGTGATAATGAAGTGAGACATACGGTGTCTCAGACAGACGTGAGAATGAAGTGAGACATACGGTGTTTGAAACTGACGTGAGAATGAAGTGAGACATACGGTGTCTCAGACCGAAGTGATAGTGAAGTGAGACGTACGGTGTTTCAGACCGAAGTGAAGATGACGTGAGACATACGGTGTCTCAGACCGAAGTGATAATGACGTGAGACATACGGTGTCTCAAACTGATGTGATAATGAAATGAGACATACGGTGTCTCAGACCGAAGTGAAAATGACATGAGACATACAGTGTCTCCGACCGAAGTGATAATGATGTGATACATATGGTGTCTCAAATCGAAGTGAAAATGAAGTGAGACATAGGGTGTCTCGAACCGAAGTGATAGTGAAGTGAGACATACGGTGTCTCAGACCGAAGTGATAATGACGTGAGACATACGGTGTCTCAAACCGAAGTGATAATGATGTGATACATACGGTGTCTCAAATCGAAGTGAAAATGACGTGAGACATAGGGTGTCTCGAACCGAAGTGATAGTGAAGTGAGACATATGGTGTCTCAGACCGAAGTGAAGATGACGTGAGACATAAGGTGTCTCAAATCGAAGTGATAATGAAGTGAGACATACGGTGTCTCAGACCGAAGTGAAGATGACGTGGGACATACGGTGTCTCAGACCGAAGTGATATGACGTGAGACATACCGTGTCTCAAACCGAATAGATAATGAAGTGAGACATACGGTGTCTCAGTCCGAAGTGAAAATGACCTGAGACATACGGTGTCTCCGACCGAAGTGATAATGACGTGAGACATACGGTGTCTCGAACCAAAGTGATAATGACGTGAGACATACGGTGTCTCAAACCGAAGTGATAATGAAGTGAGACATACAGTGCCTCAGACCAAAGTGATAATGACGTGAGACATACGGTGTTTCAGACCGAAGTGATAATGACGTGAGACATACAATGTCTCAAACCGAAGTGATAATGACGTGAGACATACGGTGTCTCAAACCAAAGTGAAAATGACGTGAGACATACGGTGTCTTGAACCGAATTGATAATGAAGTGAGACATATGGTGTCTCAGACCGAAGTGAAAAAGACATGAGACATACGGTGTCTCAAACCGAAGTGATAATGACGTGAGACATACAATGTCTCAAACCTTAGTGAAAATGACGTGAGACATACGGTGTCTCAAACCGAAGTGAAAAAGAAGTGAGACATATGGTTTCTCAGACCAAAGTGAAGATGACGTGAGACATACGGTGTCTCAAACCGAAGTGATAATGAAGTGAGACATATGGTGTCTCAGAACGAAGTGAAGATGACGTGAGACATACGATGTCTCAAACCGAAGTGACAATGAAGTGAGACATACGGTTTCTCAGACCGAAGTGAAGATAACGTGAGACATACAGTGTCTCAAACTGAAGTGATAATGAAGTGAGACATACGGTGTCTCAGACCGAAGTGAAAATGACGTGAGACATATGGTGTCTCAAACCGAAGTGATAATGAAGTGAGACATACTATGTCTTATACCGAAGTGAAGATGACATGAGACATACGGTGTCTCAAACCGAAGTGAGATATACGGTGTCTCAGACCAAAGTAAAAATGACGTGAGACATACAGTGTCTCATACCGCAGTGATAATGAAGTGAGACATACGGTGTCTCAAACCGACGTGAGAATGAAGTTAGGCATACGGTGTCTCAGACCGACGTGATAATGAAGTGAGACATACGTTGTCTCAGACCGACATGAGAATGAATTGAGACATACGGTGTCTGAAACTGACGTGAGAATGAAGTGAGACATACGGTGTCTCAGACCGAAGTGATAGTGAAGTGAGACATACGGTGTCTCAGACCGAAGTGAAGATGACGTGAGACATACGGTGTCTCAGACCGAAGTGAAGATGACGTGAGACTAACGGTGTCTCAAACCGAAGTGATAATGAAGTGAGACATACGGTGTCTCCGACCGAAGTGATAATGACGTGAGACATACGGTGTATCAGTCCGAAGTGATAATGACGTGAGACATACGGTGTCTCAAACCGAAGTGATAATGATGTGAAAGATACGGTGTCTTAGACCGAAGTGAAAATGACATGAGACATACGGTGTCTCAGACCAAAGTGATAATGACGTGAGACATACGGTGTCTCAGACCGAAGTGATAATGACGTGAGACATACGGTGTCTTAAACCGAAGTGATAATGATGTGAGACATACGGTGTCTTGAATCGAAGTGAAAATTATGTGAGACATAGGGTGTCTCGAACCGAAGTGATAGTGAAGTGAGACATACGGTGTCTTAGACCGAAGTGAAAATGACGTGAGACATACGGTGTCTCGAACCTAAGTGATAATGACGTGAGACATATGGTGTCTCTGACCGAAGTGAAGATGACGTGGACATACGGTGTCTCAGACCGAAGAGATAATGACGTTAGACATACGGTGTCTCAATCCGAAGTGATAATGAAGTGAGACTTAAGGTTTCTCAAACCGAAGTGATAATGAAGTGAGACATACGGTGTCTCATACCGAAGTGAAGATTACGTGAGACATACAGTGTCTCAGACCGAAGTGATAAAGCCGTGAGACATACGGTGTCTCAAACCGAAGTGATAATGAAGTGAGACATACGGTGTCTCAGACCGAAGTGAAAATAAAATGAGACATACGGTGTCTCCGACCGAAGTGATAATGACGTGAGACATACGGTGTCTCAAACCGAAGTGATAATAACATGAGACATACGGTGTCTCAAACCGAAGTGATAATTAAGTGAGACATACGGTGTCTCAGACCGAAGTGAAAATGACATGAGACATACGGTGTCTCAGACTGAAGTGATCATGATGTGAGACATACGGTGTCTCAGACCAAAGTGATAATGACGTGAGACATACGTTGTCTCAAACCGAAGTGAAAAAGAAGTGAGACATACAGTGTCTCAGAATGAAGTAAAGATGACGTGAGACGTACGGTGTCTCAAACCGAAGTGATAATGAAGTGAGACATATGGTGTCTCAGACCGAAGTGAAGATGATGTGAGACATATGGTGTCTCAAACCGAAGTGATAATGAAGTGAGACATACGGTGTCTCAGACCGAAGTGAAGACGACGTGAGACATACAGTGGCTCAAACCGAAGTGATAATGAAGTGAGACATACGGTGTCTCAGACTGAAGTGAAAATGACGTGAGACATACGGTGTCTCAAACCAAAGTGATAATGAAGTGAGACATACTGTGTCACAGACCGAAGTGAAGATGACATGAGACATACGGTGTCTCAAACCGAAGTAAGAATGAAATGAGATATACGGTGTCTCAGACCGAAGTAAAAATGACGTGAGACATACGGTGTCTCAGACCGAAGTGAAGATGACGTGAGACATACAGTGTCTCAGACCGCAGTGTTAATCAAGTGAGACATACGGTGTCCCAGACCGACGTGAGAATGAAGTTAGACATACGGTGTCTCAGACCGACGTGATAATGAAGTGAGACATACGGTGTTTCAGACAGACGTGAGAATGAAGTGAGACATACGGTGTCTGAAACTGACATGAGAATGAAGTGAGACATACGGTGTCTCAGGCCGAAGTGATAGTAAAGTGAGGCATACGGTGTCTCAGACCGAAGTGAAGATGACGAGAGACATTCGGTGTCTCAGACCGAAGTGATAATGACGTGAGATATACGGTGTCTCAAATCGAAGTGATAATGAAGTGAGACATACGGTGTCTCAGACCGAAGTGAAAATGACATGAGATATACAGTGTCTCCAACCGAACTGATAATGACGTGAGACATACGGTGTATCAGTCCGAAGTGATAATGACGTGAGACATACGGTGTCTAAAACCGAAGAGATAATGAAGTGAAACATACGGTGTTTCAGACTGAAGTGAAAATGACACGAGACATACGGTGTCTCAGACCGAAGGGATAATGACGTGAGACATAGGGTGTCTCAGACCGAAGTGATAATGACGTGAGACATACGGTGTCTCAAACCGAAGTGATAATGATGTGAGACATACTGTAGACACCCCATTCTAAACTCATAATTACATGATTACACTACTCTTCATCTCTATTTTGTGTTTTGATGAAAGCATATCAGTTTCGTCATGTTTCGTTAAGTTTCTAACTAACCTCATTAGTTTTGGACCTAACTGACTAACGAAATAAACTGAAGAGGACAAAATAGTCAAATGACTAGTTATCTCGCGCGGAATAGCGTGTCTCGCGCGAGACATTCCCTCGACAGGACGTACAGAATCACTCCCCTTCTCCGTTTCAAACTCTCTTTCTGGATAAAACCTTATCAATTCGGGTATCCAATCACAACTGAGTTCTGGAACCTTCCTAGGGGATTTTACCTCTCCACCTTCACCTCTCCAACCTCCTATAAATACTGGATGACTTTCAGTGTTTCAGAGGTCGACAATTCTGATCCTTGATCAAGAAAACACACAACACACACATTTTGTTGGTTTCTTTCCAAGAAAGACTCCTTCAAATCACTCACAAACAACTCCCAAAGTTTGTTCATCAACCTTGTTGATTAACAAACATCGAAGCCCGAATCAAAGGACCAAGGCGAAGCTCCGTCCGCATCAAGATCCAAATCAAAGATCGAGGCGAAGCTCTGTCCGTATCAAGTTTCAACTCTAAACTTGAGTTGAAACTCTGTCCGAATCCCTTCACAAAAAGGTAATCATCCTTTAACTTTCATTTCTCTTCTCAACCCCTCTATTGATTTTAGAGTAGTGTAATCCCATCAAAAGGATTAGCCTAGAGTCCCTTCAGTCAATGGAGGCGATCTCGAAGCATACAATCCGACATTCCTAATCAAGAAATTGTTTAGGGTTTACTTGTTTTTTTTAATTCTATATATTGTAAAGATTGAAAACCTCTCTTTTCTTTAGCAAGACCGATCTCCGGATTGGGTGGAATGGATGCTCCTTGACCTACCCATTCCATAACCTAAGCCCCGAACCCAAATCTCTTTAAAAATGGTTTTCCTATGTTTCCAAGCGAATAATATAGGTGGCGACTCAAAAAGATAAAATTCTTCTCACAACGCTACAGTGGCGACTCTGCTGGGGACTTAAAATTAAGAGGCTTAAACTTGCGTCAAAACCAGAAGTTTTCCAAAAAAATTGATTTTTTGTTCCCAGATCAGGCATATCTCGCGCGAGATATCATATCTCGCGCGAGATATCGCCTCGGCAATCTGGTTGCTTTCTGGTTTCTCCTGTTCATCCCGTGGTCCAAGACGAGGGTCGAACACGCAAGGGAGATCCCATAATTCATTATCTGCAGAGTTCCCGCATCTTAAGGTCTCCCTTAAGATGTAGAACTCGAATCTTTATTTCATTTAAATAATTGATTGTTATTTATAAACTGCGTGCGATTGGGTTTTATTTAATTAAAGTCCGGTCCATTGGGGATTCGGGAGTTGTAATTTAATTTATTCTTTCTCTCTCTCTCCCTTTATGTGGAACTACGATGGCCTGAGTCTTCCTAAATTGGGAGAAACGTAGGCAACCACTTGGTGCGGCCACTATCTGTTTTTCTTTTGTTTTTTTTTTCAAAAAAATCTCTATTTTTCTCTATCACCTAGATCGACTCTCACACATGCGCACTCATATTATATCTGTCATTGCACTACATACCCTCTATAAACTCGGGACCCACACTAAGGACGGATGACGGTAACCACCTAGTCGCCGGTCTCTCCGAAGTTGGATCATCCCACTCCGCGTATTCAATCCACCTAGATTGTCATATCGCGGGGAGCCTAGCCTTCCAGCCCTGCATCGCCACATTTTCATGTAGATTGTCTTTCTAGGAACACTCCGTGACCGGTCGGTTTTGACTCGGTAATTCTTCTTGTCTTTGACCAAAATAAAGCTAAAATTGACTATCGAGAAAGGATTCGGAAAAGTCCCTTCGGAAAAAGAAAAAGTCCCTTCGGAAATGTCCCTTCGGAATGACCCTTTCGGAAGTCCCTTTAAAAAAAAATCCTTCTTGAAAATTGATTTTACATGGCTTTATTTTACAAAGAATGGTCAATTACCGAGTCCCTAGGTTTGATTCGAATTACGTATGCCTGCAAGATTTACCTAGGATGCTAGATAGAAAACGGATATTTGTCCGTCCGACCATGAATTTAGGAAATAAAAAGAAGAAAAATCCATCTTTCCGAATGGTTGTCTCGTGCGAGATGACCTTGTCTCGCGCGAGATTTTATTTGCAGAACGTGTGTTTGTGATTGATAATCGATGTGCGCTCCCTCCTTGAGTCAAAACTCCGTCTCTAATAAAAATAAAACTTCAAAAAAATCGCTCGTGAGGTAATTTTAACCATCATCCTTTTCTCCATCTAGGATCGTTTGAGGCTAATATTCTAAAAGGCGTCTCGTCAGGATATCTCTAGTTCATCTCTAAGGTCGTCAAGCTCCCTTGCCTCTCCAACGGTAGCATTTCAATTTTCTTCCAACACGATGAATTCTGAAGCACTTTAGAAAGAAATTGAGGATCAAAGGATTCGATATGAAGAAATGCTACAAGCCCAAGCCGATGAAATGGAGGCCCGATTATAACTTGAAAGAAGAATCCAAGTCGGGGAAATGAAAGCCATGGTTGACTAACTCCAAGCCATGAAACTACAATTGGCCGAATTAAGCTCAAAGAAGAAAGATAATGAGACCTCTTCCGATGATGAAGTATCATACACTAAGAAGGCTAAAAACCACCGCAAGCACAAGAAAAAGGTGTATGAGTCTAGCTCATCATCTTCCTCCTCCGACAATGAGAGTTATGCTTCCAAGAAAAAAAGAAAGAGGGAAAGCAAGAACGAACCCCTTACCATGGCAACGCTAGAAAAGAAACTTGCATCCCTCGATGTGAGTAAGGGAGCCTCGCTCTCTATTGACTATGACACCCTTCGTCAATCCATGTCAAAGCTTCCTAGAAAGTACAAGACACCCGACATTGCAAAATTCAATGGCACTACTTGTCCAAAAATCCATCTAGAAACCTACTCTTGGGCCATGCTACCTATGGGTGTCGATGACAACTGCTAGCTCAATGCTTCCCTCAAACCCTCGATGGTGCCGCTAGAGATTGGTACATTACTCTTCCACTCTCCACAAGGCTTGATTGGCCACTCGCCAGTCTTGCCTTCCAAGAACAATTTGAGGACAACACTACCTACCGCACTACTAGGAGAGACCTTGAGCAAACCAAGCAACTCCCGAAGGAATCATTCACAGACTTCGTCAAAAGATGGAGGACCAAACTGATTGAAATCGTTGATAGGCCAAGCCTAGATGAACAAATTCATATCCTACTTCAATGTCTCCGCGAAGAGTACCAAGAGAAGCTTGCCGGCAATTACTTCCCTAGTTTCCTCGAACTCCATAAATCAGGCCTTAGAATTGATGAATTGATCCGTCTTAGAAAGAATTCAGAAATAGAGAATCGTCCAACAAAGGGGAGCACCGGTCGTACCTATCATGATTTTGGTGAGACTACTCTTAAGAAAATGTTCGATGATCTAGTAGGCCAAGGAAAATTGAAGCCAATGGAAGACTATCATCCCAAGAAAATGAGGGAAGATTGGGACCACGACAAGTTTTGTGATTACCATCAGTTTAGTAGTCATGACACCAACAATTGCTATAATTTTAGGGATGCCATCCAAGATTTGTATGAAGCCGACAAGATCAACTGAAGCATCACCGCCTTGGGGCTCCGATTGTCCTCTCCCTTTTTCCTTTGAAAAAAAAAACATAGATTAGGTAAACTTCCTAGTATGTTCTCGAAGAGTCGTTCAGTCATTCTAGTCCATCTCTATCCTCTCTAGTTTGTGTCAAGTGAACTATCGAGTCTGTTTCGAATTTCCTTATCAATAAAAGTTATCTCTTTATCCTAAACATTTTCCCAAGAGTTGTTTTTATTTATGAATATCATTTGATCTATGTTGAATAGTGGACCCTCATTCCTTAAATCATCACGAAAAATAGAAACTTCTAAACAAGTTTGAAATGAAAACTATCATTAGAAGGCTTAAGGCTAAACATTACTCCTGTTGAAAGTCGAAGATCAACAAACGAAGGAAGCCAAAGGTGCTGCTATCAACATTCATCCCAAGAAGAGTGGGGCTACTCAATTCAAGGCTTTGAGAGTAAAAAAATAAAAAGCTCGCTAGGTCGAAACTCCTCAAATCGTCCTAGGCTAAAAAGAGCATAAAAAAAATGAAAAAAAAAGGGAAAAACTCTCAAGCCTTCATCGTCCCACGACAAGGATGGAATTTCAACAAAGGCAAGAAGGACTCTCCCACAAAGAAGAATAGTCAAGTGATACCAATGAAGAAAAGAGGATTCCTCAATATCCTCTTACAATAAAGCCTGAATGGCAACACAAATGAAGAAGACTTTCAACATCAATCCATAAAGAGAAATGTTTAGCCTTAATTCATACTAATGATTGGTTTTCGTTTAAAACTCGTTAAGAAGTTTCTAGATGATACAAGGTCCATTAAAAGTAGAACAACTTTTCTAGACCTTTGAGCCATGTAGCGTTCTTTGTTGAGTCTAGGGGCTTCCTCTTTGCCATTCTCATACACACTCTTGGAATCCAAGCATCAAAACTGGGGCTTCCTAACCTTTCCTCAATCAGTCAATCTCTACTCAGATCTCAAGAGTAATCTAATTTGCAGTAGGGGCTTTCCTTTTCGCTTTTCACTCTCATCATCAGAGAATATACTCCTCCATAAAAAGTGTTAATGCTTGGATCACCTTAAAAAAAAATAGAGTCCGTCTCTCCTCAACTAAACTTAAGATCTCATCTTTCTCCTCAATGAGATTCTTCCAACTGAGTTCTCTTCGAGTAAACATACTTTTCAAAAAAAAATGCTCGCTAGGTTGAAAACTCGTAAAGAGCGGCCTAGGCAAAAGTTAGAGCACAAAAAGCAAAAGACGCAAAAGAGATTCCCGCTAGATTGAAAACCCGAAAGGGCAGTCTAGGCAAAAACCAGGGTGCGTCACTAAAGAAAAAAAATTCAAAGGGAAAAAGGAGGGGATCCTTCTTCAATTTACACAGCCTCACAAACCTGTTCACGAAGTCATCTACATCATACAAGATGTCTTGGGACTTAGTGTCAAGTGCTTTGGAGTAGGCAGCATAAGTTCTACATAGCAAAAGCCATTGGAGTGGTTTAGAACTTGTTCAGTCAATGATCATCACACGAGAAACTTAGGGGCTTGACGATGAAAAAGTCCTGCGACAACGAAGAATTCTAAAGTATCCTGAACCTTAGTGTTGAACTCGGGTTATCTCAACGGAATCCTATTAGACGATTGTCTCATTCGATCTTTAGATGGACCTCACGAGTTAGTCTTCTGAACCGAAATCTAAATCACACAAACAATTTTCAATCTCACATAATAGAACTCATTCTCCCCGCTGATTCTTGGAGTCGAGTGCACATTGATCATCTTGAACAAACAAATGCTTAAGTGAATATATGTTGTTATGCAAATGCTTTCACTAACCCTCTTGCAGGAATTAAAGCATGTCAAGTGCTTACTTTTAGATCAAACATGTTGAGTGTTTGGATTTCGCCTACCATCTACCTTTCCATATAGCAATGCATCCAATTAAGTGCGTCGAGCATCTCTTCAAGCGTCAAGCATCCATTGCGTCAAGCAACCATTGCGTCAAGCAACCATCGTGTCAAGCAACCATTGCTTCAAGAATTCATCACGTCAAGCATCCATCATGTCAAGTGCCATGCATCAAGCATATTCCAACAAAAAGCCCGATTCAACGCCCGGACAGGTGGATCGTCAACAATTAGGTGTGTCAAACATCTAAGATGCGTCAAGAATCTAGGGTCAGTATGTCAAATACTTACCTTACCAAGAGCCCGATTCAACGCCCAGACAGGTGGATCGTCAACAATTAGGTGTGTCAAACATCAAAGATGCGTCAAGCATCTAATGTCAGTATGTCAAATACATACCTTATCAAAAGCCCGATTCAGCGCCCTTACAGGTGGATCGTCACCAAGTAGGTGTGTTAAGCATCTACAGGTAGTATGTCGAGTACTCACCTCAACAAAAGCTCGGTCCCGAATCGCAAGGATCGTCACCTCAACAAAAGCTCGGTCCCGAATTGCCAGGATCGTCACCTTGACAAAAGCTCGATCTTGAATCGCCAGGATCGTCACCAAGTAGGTGTGTCAAGCATCTACAAGTAGTATGTCGAGTACTACTCAACAAAAAGCTCGGTCTTGAATCGTCAGGATCGTCAACTCAACAAAAGCTCGGTCCCGAATCTCCAGGATCGTCACCTCACTTCAGTCTCAAAAGAAAACCCAACAGAATTCAAAGGACCGGAAAGGTAAATCTTTGTTTTCTAACATCTTTCCCCGCAGGTTCGGAGCCCAAACAGGCAAATCTTCAGACAAACAGGTATATTCAGAATTGGGGCATGATTTGATTCCTCAGTATGGATTTGCCTTTTCAAAAATAAAATCTCCTCGATTTTCAAAAAAAAATGATTTTCAAAATACCTAAAGCAACCTTTTCATGTTTTGGAGTCGAACTACGTTCTGCTCTGATTCTCCGATAGAGATACGTAGGCAGCCGTGCGGCACGACCATCCCAGTGTTCAGAATGATGTCTTTTCTATCGACGACACTTCTTCTTTCATAAGACCTATCGCCGAGGGGCTCTGTAGACACCCAATTCTGAACTCATAATTACATGATTACACTACTCTTCATCTCTCTTTTGTGTTTCGATGAAAGCATATCAGTTTCGTCATGTTTCGTTAAGTTTCTAACTAACCTCGTTAGTTTTGGACCTAACTGACTAACGGAATAAACTGAAGAGGACAAAATAGTCAAATGACTAGTTATCTCATGCGGAATAGCGTGTCTCGCGCGAGATATCCCCTCGACAGGACGTGCAGAATCACTCCCCTTCTCCGTTTCAAACTCTCTTTCTGGATAAAACCTTATCAATTCGGGTATCCAATCACAATTGAGTTCTGGAACCTTCCTAGGGGATTTTACCTTTCCACCTTCACCTCTCCAACCTCCTATAAATACTGGATGACTTTCAGTGTTTCAGAGGTCGACAATTCTGATCCTTGATCAAGAAAACACACAACACACACATTTTGTTGGTTTCTTTCCACAAAAGACTCCTTCAAATCACTCACAAACAACTCCCAAAGTTTGTTCATCAACCTTGTTGATTAACAAATATCGAAGCTCGAATCAAAGGACCAAGGCGAAGCTCCGTCCGCATCAAGATCCAAATCAAGAATCGAGGCGAAGCTCTGTCCGTATCAAGTTTCAACTCTAAACTTGAGTCGAAACTCTATCCGAATCCCTTCACAAAAAGGTAATCATCCTTTAACTTTCGTTTCTCTTCTCAACCCCTCTATTGATTTTAGAGTAGTGTAATCCCATCAAAAGGATTAGCCTAGAGTCCCTTCAGTCATTGGAGGCGATCTCGAAGCATACAATCCGACATTCCTAATCAAGAAATTGATTAGGGTTTACTTGTTTTCTTTAATTCTATATATTGTAAAGATTGAAAACCTCTCTTTTCTTTAGCAAGACCGATCTCCGGATTGGGTGGAATGGATGCTCCTTGACCTACCCATTCCATAACCTAAGCCCCGAACCCAAATCTCTTTCAAAATGGTTTTCCTATGTTTCCAAGCGAATAATATAGGTGGCGACTCAAAAAGATAAAATTCTTCTCACAATGCTACACATACGGTGTCTCAAATCGAAGTGAAAATGATGTTAGACATAGGGTGTATCGAACCGAAGTGATAGTGAAGTGAGACATACGGTGTCTCAGACCGAAGTGAAAATGACGTGAGACATACGGTGTCTCGAACCGAAGTGATAATGACGTGAGACATACGGTGTCTCAAATCGAAGTGATAATGAAGTGAGACATACGGTGTCTCAAACCGAAGTGATAATGAAGTGAGACATACGGTGTCTCAGACCGAAGTGAAGATGACGTGAGACATACGGTGTCTCAAACCGAAGTGATAATGAAGTGAGACATACGGTGTCTCAGACCGAAGTGATAATGACGTGAGACATACGGTGTCTCAAACCGAAGTGATAATGAAGTGAGACATACGGTGTCTCAGACCGAAGTGAAAATGACGTGAGACATACGGTGTCTCAAACCGAAGTGATAATGAAGTGAGACATACGGTGTCTCAGACCGAAGTGAAAATGACGTGAGACATACGGTGTCTCAAACTGAAGTGATAATGATGTGAGACATACGGTGTCTCAGACCGAAGTGATAATGACGTGAGACATATGGTGTCTCAAACCGAAGTGATAATGAAGTGATACATACGGTGTCTTAGACTGAAGTGAAGATGACGTGAGACATACGGTGTCTCAAACCGAAGTGATAATGAAGTGAGACATACGGTGTCTCAGACCGAAGTGAAGATGACGTGAGACATATGGTGTCTCAAACCGAAGTGATAATGAAGTGAGACATACGGTGTCTCAGACCGAAGTGAAGATGACGTGAGACATACGGTGTCTCAGACCGAAGTGATAATGAAGTGAGACATACGGTGTCTCAAACCGAAGTGATAATGAAGTGAGACATACGGTGTCTCAGACCGAAGTGAAGATGACGTGAGACATACGGTGTCTCAGACCGAAGTGATAATGACGTGAGACATACATTGTCTAGAACCAAAGTGATAATGACGTGAGACATACGGTGTCTCGAACCAAAGTGATAATGACGTGAGACATACGGTGTCTCAAACCGAAGTGATAATGAAGTGAGACATACGGTGTCTCAGACCGAAGTGATAATGACGTGAGACATACGGTGTCTCAGACCGAAGTGATAATGACGTGAGACATACGGTGTCTCAAACCGAAGTGATAATGACGTGAGACATACGGTGTCTCAAACCGAAGTGAAAATGACGTGAGACATATGGTGTCTCGAACCGAAGTGATAATGAAGTGAGACATACGGTGTCTCGGACCGAAGTGAAAATGACGTGAGACATACGTTGTCTCGAACCAAAGTGATAATGACGTTAGACATACGGTGTCTCAACCTAAGTGAAAATGACGTGAGACATACGGTGTCTCGAATCGAAGTGATAATGACGTGAGACATACGGTGTCTCAGACTGAAGTGAAGATGACGTGAGACATACGGTGTCTCAAACCGAAGTGATAATGAAGTGAGACATACGGTGTCTCAGACCGAAGTGAAGATGACGTGAGACATACGGTGTCTCAAACCGAAGTGATAATGAAGTGAGACATACGGTGTCTCAGACCGAAGTGAAGATGACGTGAGACATACAGTGTCTCAAACCGAAGTGATAATGAAGTGAGACATACGGTGTCTCAGACCGAAGTGAAAATGACGTTAGACATACGGTGTCTCAAACCGAAGTGATAATGAAGTGAGACATACTGTGTCTCAGACCGAAGTGAAGATGACATGAGACATACGGTGTCTCAAATCAAAGTGAGAATGAAGTGAGATATACGGTGTCTCAGACCGAAGTAAAAATGACGTGAGACATATGGTGTCTCAGACCGAAGTGAAGATGACGTGAGACATACGGTGTCTCAGACCGAAGTGATAATGAAGTGAGACATATGGTATCCCAGACCGACGTGAGAAAGAACTGAGACAAATGGTGTCTCAGACCGAAGTGATAATGAAGTGAGACATACGGTGTCTCAGATTGACGTGAGAATGAAGTGAGACATACGGTGTCTCAAACCGAAGTGATAATGACGTGAGACATACGGTGTCTCAAACCGAAGTGAAAATGACGTGAGACATACGGTGTCTCAAACCGAAGTGATAATGAAGTGAGACATACGGTGTCTCAGACCGAAGTGAAAATGACGTGAGACATACGGTGTCTCAGACCGAAGTGATAATGACGTGAGACATACGGTGTCTCAAACCGAAGTGATAATGAAGTGAGACATACGGTGTCTCAAACCGAAGTGATAATGAAGTGAGACATACGGTGTCTCAGACCGAAGTGAAGATGACGTGAGACATACGGTGTCTCAAACTGAAGTGATAATGATGTGAGACATACGGTGTCTCAGACCGAAGTGATAATGACGTGAGACATATGGTGTCTCAAACCGAAGTGATAATGAAGTGAGACATACGGTGTCTCAGACCGAAGTGAAGATGACGTGAGACATACGGTGTCTCAGACCGAAGTGATAATGACGTGAGACATACGGTGTCTCAAACCGAAGTGATAATGAAGTGAGACATACGGTGTCTCAGACCGAAGTGAAAATGACATGAGACATACGGTGTCTCCGACCGAAGTGATAATGACGTGAGACATACGGTGTCTCAGACTGTAGTGATAATGACGTGAGACATACGATGTCTCAAACCGAAGTGATAATGATGAGAGACATACGGTGTCTCAAATCGAAGTGAAAATGACGTGAGACATACGGTGTCTCGAACCGAAGTGATAATGACGTGAGACATACGGTGTCTCAGACCGAAGTGATAATGACGTGAGACATACGGTGTCTCAAACCGAAGTGATAATGAAGTGAGACATACGGTGTCTCAAACCGAAGTGATAATGAAGTGAGACATATGGTGTCTCAGACCGAAGTGAAGATGACGTGAGACATATGGTGTCTCAAACCGAAGTGATAATGAAGTGAGACATACGGTGTCTCAGACCGAAGTGAAGATGATGTGAGACATACGGTGTCTCAGACCGAAGTGATAATGACGTGAGACATACGGTGTCTCAAACCGAAGTGATAATGAAGTGAGACATATGGTGTCTCTGACCAAAGTGAAAATGACATGAGAAATATGGTGTCTCCGACCGAAGTGATAATGACGTGAGACATACGGTGTCTCGAACCAAAGTGATAATGACGTGAGACATACGGTGTCTCGAACCAAAGTGATAATGAAGTGAGACATACGGTGTCTAAAACCGAAGTGATAATGAAGTGAGACATACGGTGTCTCAGACCGAAGTGATAATGACGTGAGACATACGGTGTCTCAGACCGAAGTGATAATGACGTGAGACATACGATGTCTCAAACTGAAGTGATAATGACGTGAGACATACGGTGTCTCAAACCGAAGTGAAATTGATGTGAGACATACGGTGTCTCAAACCGAAGTGATAATGAAGTGAGACATACGGTGTCTCAGACCGAAGTGAAAATGACGTGAGACATACGGTGTCTCAAACCGAAGTGATAATGACGTGTGACATACAGTGTCTCAAACCTAAGTGAAAATGACGTGAGACATACGGTGTCTCAAACCGAAGTGAAAAAGAAGTGAGACATATGGTGTCTCAGACTGAAGTGAAGATGACGTGAGACATACAGTGTCTCAAACTGAAGTGATAATGAAGTGAGACATATGGTGTCTCAAACCGAAGTGAAGATGATGTGAGACATACGGTGTCTCAAACCGAAGTGACATTGAAGTGAGACATACGGTGTCTCAAACCGAAGTGAAGATGACGTGAGACATACAGTGTCTCAAACCTAAGTGATAATGAAGTGAGACATACGGTGTCTCAGACCGAAGTGAAAATGACGTGAGACATACGGTGTCTCAAACTAATGTGAAAATGAAGTGAGACATACCGTGTCTCAGACCGAAGTGAAGATGACATGAGACATACGGTGTCTCTAACCGAAGTGAGAATGAAGTGAGATATACTGTCTCGCACCAAAGAAAAATGACGTGAGACATACGATGTCTCTGACCGAAGTGAAGATGACGTGAGACATACAGTGTCTCAGACCGCAGTGATAAAGAATTGAGACATACGGTGTCTCAGACCGACGTGAGAATTAAGTGAGACATACGGTGTCTCAGACCGACGTGATACTGAAGTGAGACATACGGTGTCTCAGACCGACATGAGAATGAAGTGAGACATACGGTGTATAAAACTGACGTGAGAATGAAGTGAGACATACGGTGTCTCAAATCGAAGTGAAAATCATGTGAGACATAGGGTGTCTCAAACCGAAGTGATAGTGAAGTGAGACATACGGTGTCTCAGACCGAAGTGAAAATGACGTGAGACATACAGTGTCTCAAACCGAAGTGATAATGACGTGAGACATATGGTGTCTCAAACCGAAGTGAAAATGAGGTGAAACATACGGTGTCTCAAACCGAAGTGAAAAAGAAGTGAGACATACGGTGTCTCAGACCGAAGAGAAGATGACGTGAGACATAAGTAGTCTCAAACCGAAGTGATAATGAAGTGAGACATATGGTGTCTCAGACCGAAGTGAAGATGACGTGAGACATACGGTGTCTCAAACCGAAGTGATAATGAAGTGAGACATACGGTGTCTCAGACCGAAGTGAAGATGACGTGAGACATACGGTGTCTCAGACCGAAGTGATAATGACGTGAGACATACGGTGTCTCAAACCGAAGTGATAATGAAGTGAGACATATGGTGTCTCTGACCAAAGTGAAAATGACATGAGAAATACGGTGTCTCCGACCGAAGTGATATTGACGTGAGACATACGGTGTCTCGAACCAAAGTGATAATGACGTGAGACATACGGAGTCTCAAACCGAAGTGATAATGAAGTGAGACATATGGTGTCTCTGACCGAAGTGAAGATGACGTGAGACATATGGTGTCTCAAACCGAAGTGATAATGAAGTGAGACATACGGTGTCTCAGACCGAAGTGAAGATGACGTGGGACATATAGTGTCTCAGACCGCAGTGATAATCACGTGAGACATACGGTGTCTCAGACCGACGTGAGAATGAAGTGAGACAAATGGTGTCTCAGACCGACGTGATAATGAAGTGAGACATACGGTGTCTCAGATTGACGTGAGAATGAAGTGAGACAGACGGTGTCTGAAACTGACGTGAGAATGAAGTGACATACGGTGTCTTAGACCGAAGTGATAGTGAAGTGAGACATACGGTGTCTCAGACCGAAGTGAAGATGACATGAGACATATGGTGTCTCAGACCGAAGTGATAATGACGTGAGACATATGGTGTCTCAAACCGAAGTGATAATGAAGTGAGACATACGGTGTCTCAGACCGAAGTGAAAATGACATGAGACATACAGTGTCTCCGACCGAAGTGATAATGACGTGAGACATACGGTGTATCGGTCCGAAGTGATAATGACGTGAGACATACGGTGTCTAAAACCGAAGTGATAATGAAGTGAAACATACGGTGTCTCAGACCGAAGTGAAAATGACATGAGACATACAGTGTCTCAGACCGAAAGGATAATGACGTGAGACATATGGTGTCTCAGACCGAAGTGATAATGACGTGAGACATACGGTGTCTCAAACTGAAGTGATAATGATGTGAGACATACGGTGTCTCAAATCGAAGTGAAAATCATGTGAGACATAGGGTGTCTCAAACCGAAGTGATAGTGAAGTGAGACATACGGTGTCTCAGACCGAAGTGAAAATGACGTGAGACATACGGTGTCTCAAACCGAAGTGATAATGACGTGAGACATATGGTGTCTCAAACCGAAGTGAAAATGAGGTGAAACACACGGTGTCTCAAACCGAAGTGATAAAGAAGTGATACATACGGTGTCTCAGACCGAAGAGAAGATGACGTGAGACATACGGAGTCTCAAACCGAAGTGATAATGAAGTGAGACATATGGTGTCTCTGACCGAAGTGAAGATGACGTGAGACATATGGTGTCTCAAACCGAAGTGATAATGAAGTGAGACATACGGTGTCTCAGACCGAAGTGAAGATGACGAGAGACATACGGTGTCTCAGACCGAAGTGATAATGACGTGAGACATACGGTGTCTCAAACCGAAGTGATAATGAAGTGAGACATATGGTGTCTCTGACCAAAGTGAAAATGACATGAGAAATATGGTGTCTCCGACCGAAGTGATAATGACGTGAGACATACGGTGTCTCGAACCAAAGTGATAATGACGTGAGACATACGGTGTCTCGAACCAAAGTGATAATGACGTGAGACATACGGTGTCTAAAACCGAAGTGATAATGAAGTGAGACATACGGTGTCTCAGACCGAAGTGATAATGACGTGAGACATACGGTGTCTCAGACCGAAGTGATAATGACGTGAGACATACGATGTCTCAAACCGAAGTGATAATGACGAGAGACATACGGTGTCTCAAACCGAAGTGAAAATGACGTGAGACATTCGATGTCTCGAACCGAAGTGATAATGAAGTGAGACATACGGTGTCTCAGACCGAAGTGAAAATGACGTGAGACATACGGTGTCTCGAACCGAAGTGATAATGACGTGAGACATACGGTGTCTCAACCTAAGTGAAAATGACATGAGACATACGGTGTCTCAAACTGAAGTGAAAAAGAAGTGAGACATATGGTGTGTCAGACCGAAGTGAAGATGACGTGAGACATACGTTGTCTCAAAGAGAAGTGATAATGAAGTTATACATATGGTGTCTCAGACCGAAGTGAAGATGACGTGAGACATACGGTGTCTCAAACCGAAGTGATAATGAAGTGAGACATACGGTGTCTCAAACCGAAGTGAAGATGACGTGAGACATACAGTGTCTCAAACCGAAGTGATAATGAAGTGAGACATACGGTGTCTCAGACCGAAGTGAAAATGACGTGAGACATACGGTGTCTCAAACTAATGTGAAAATGAAGTGAGACATACCGTGTCTCAGACCGAAGTGAAGATGACATGAGACATACGGTGTCTCTAACCGAAGTGAGAATGAAGTGAGATATACGCTGTCTCAGACCAAAGAAAAAATGACGTGAGACATACGATGTCTCTGACCGAAGTGAAGATGACGTGAGACATACAGTGTCTCAGACCGCAGTGATAAAGAATTGAGACATACGGTGTCTCAGACCGACGTGAGAATTAAGTGAGACATACGGTGTCTCAGACCGACGTGATACTGAAGTGAGACATACGGTGTCTCAGACCGACATGAGAATGAAGTGAGACATACGGTGTCTAAAACTGACGTGAGAATGAAGTGAGACATACGGTGTCTCAAATCGAAGTGAAAATCATGTGAGACATAGGGTGTCTCAAACCGAAGTGATAGTGAAGTGAGACATACGGTGTCTCAGACCGAAGTGAAAATGACGTGAGACATACAGTGTCTCAAACCGAAGTGATAATGACGTGAGACATATGGTGTCTCAAACCGAAGTGAAAATGAGGTGAAACATACGGTGTCTCAAACCGAAGTGAAAAAGAAGTGAGACATACGGTGTCTCAGACCGAAGAGAAGATGACGTGAGACATAAGTAGTCTCAAACCGAAGTGATAATGAAGTGAGACATATGGTGTCTCTGACCGAAGTGAAGATGACGTGAGACATATGGTGTCTCAAATCGAAGTGATAATGAAGTGAGACATACGGTGTCTCAGACCGAAGTGAAGATGACGTGAGACATACGGTGTCTCAGACCGAAGTGATAATGACGTGAGACATACGGTGTCTCAAACCGAAGTGATAATGAAGTGAGACATATGGTGTCTCTGACCAAAGTGAAAATGACATGAGAAATACGGTGTCTCCGACCGAAGTGATATTGACGTGAGACATACGGTGTCTCGAACCAAAGTGATAATGACGTGAGACATACGGTGTCTAAAACCGAAGTGATAATGAAGTGAGACATACGGTGTCTCAGACCGAAGTGATAATGACGTGAGACATACGGTGTCTCAGACCGAAGTGATAATGACGTGAGACATACGATGTCTCAAACTGAAGTGATAATGACGTGAGACATATGGTGTCTCAAACCGAAGTGAAAATGATGTGAGACATACGGTGTCTCAAACCGAAGTGATAATGAAGTGAGACATACAGTGTCTCAGACCGAAGTGAAAATGACGTGAGACATACGGTGTCTCAAACCGAAGTGATAATGACGTGTGACATTCGGTGTCTCAAACCTAAGTGAAAATGACGTGAGACATACGGTGTCTCAAACCGAAGTGAAAAAGAAGTGAGACATATGGTGTCTCAGACTGAAGTGAAGATGACGTGAGACATACAGTGTCTCAAACTGAAGTGATAATGAAGTGAGACATATGGTGTCTCAGACCGAAGTGAAGATGACGTGAGACATACGGTGTCTCAAACCGAAGTGACATTGAAGTGAGACATACGGTGTCTCAAACCGAAGTGAAGATGACGTGAGACATACAGTGTCTCAAACCTAAGTGATAATGAAGTGATACATACGGTATCTCAGACCGAAGTGAAAATGACGTGAGACATACGGTGTCTCGAACTAATGTGAAAATGAAGTGAGACATACCGTGTCTCAGACCGAAGTGAAGATGACATGAGACATACGGTGTCTCTAACCGAAGTTAGAATGAAGTGAGATATACGCTGTCTCAGACCAAAGTAAAAATGACATGAGACATACGATGTCTCTGACCGAAGTGAAGATGAGACATACGGTGTCTCAGACCGACGTGATACTGAAGTGAGACATACGGTGTCTCAGACCGACGTGAGAATTAAGTGAGACATACGGTGTCTTAGACCGACGTGATACTGAAGTGAGACATACGGTGTCTCAGACCGACATGAGAATGAAGTGAGACATACGGTGTCTGAAACTGACGTGAGAATGAAGTGAGACATACGGTGTCTCAGACTGAAGTGATAGTGAAGTGAGACATACGGTGTCTCAGACCGAAGTGAAGATGACGTGAGACATACGGTGTCTCAGACCAAAGTGATAATGACGTGAGACATACGGTGTCTCAAATCAAAGTTATAATGAAGTGAGACATACGGTGTCTCCGACCGAAGTGATAATGACGTGAGACATACGGTGTATCATTCCGAAGTGATAATGACGTGTGACATACGGTGTCTCAAACCGAAGTGATAATGAAGCGAAACATACGGTGTCTCAGACCGAAGTGAAAATGACATGAGACATACGGTGTCTCAGAACAAAGTGATAATGACGTGAGACATATGGTGTCTCAGACCGAAGTGATAATGACGTGAGACATACGGTGTCTTAAACTGAAGTGATAATGATGTGAGACATACGGTGTCGCAAATCGAAGTGAAAATGACGTGAGATATAGGGTGTCTCGAACTGAAGTGATAGTGAAGTGAGATATACGGTGTCTCAGACCGAAGTGAAAATGATGTGAGACATACGGTGTCTCGAACCGAAGTGATAATGACGTGAGACATACGGTGTCTCAGACCGAAGTGAAGATGACGTGAGACATACGGTGTCTCAGACCGAACGAAGTGAAGATGACGTGAGACATACGGTGTCTCAGACCGAAGAGATAATGACGTGAGACATACGGTGTCTCAAACCGAAGTGATAATGAAGTGAGACATACGGTGTCTCAAACCGAAGTGATAATGAAGTGAGACATACGGTGTCTCAGACCGAAGTGAAGATGACGTGAGACATACGGTGTCTCAGACCGAAGTGATAATGACGTGAGACATACGGTGTCTCAAACCGAAGTGATAATGAAGTGAGACATACGGTGTCTCAAACCGAAGTGAAAATGACATGATACATACGGTGTCTCCGACCGAAGTGATACTGACGTGAGACATACGGTGTCTTGAACCGAAGTGATAATGACGTGAGACATACGGTGTCTCAAACTGAAGTGATAATGAAGTGAGACATACGGTGTCTCAGACCGAAGTGAAAATGACATGAGACATACGGTGTCTCAGACCGAAGTGATAACAATGTGAGACATACGGTGTCTCAAACTGAAGTGTTTATGACGTGAGACATATGATGTCTCAAACCGAAGTGATAATGACAAGAGACTGTAGACACCCCATTCTGAACACATTGGATCATACTTATACCACTCTAAGTCTCGCTTTGAGTCAAGAAGTAGAAATCCACCATTTCGTAATGTTTCGTTAAAGTTTTGACTAACTACCGTTAGTTTGGGACTAAACTGCATACGAGATAACGAGGAAAGGACAAAACTGTCCACAGGAGCAATATCTCGCCGCGAGATGGCGTGTCTCACGCGAGATATCTCCTCTCGCAGATTGCGACGACGCTCCTCGTCGATTTCAACCTCTTTCCGGGATAAAACTTTATCTCTCCGGTCAACCAATGGGAGAGGAGGTCTAGAACCATCTGATAGGGTTTTAACTCTCCACTTCTTCATATCCAACCTCTATAAATACTTGGTGACTTCCAAGGGTCGAAGGTCAAAGGTCCCGGACCGCGAATTTACACAACACACACACATTTTGTCATTTTCTTTCCCTGAAAGAATCCTTCAAAATCACCCTCAAACTCACCTCATAGTTTGTTTGTCAACCTTGTTGATAAACAAGCATCAATCTCCAAACCAAGGACCAAGGCGAAGCTCTGTTCGTGTGAAGGGTCGACTCTAAACTTGAGCCGAAACTCTGCCTAAATCACCTCACGCAAGGTAATTCCTAGTCTTCCTTCTAATTGATTGTTAGAGTGGTATAAGTCCATAGAATCTAGGATCGGCCTAGAGCCTCTCCAAATCATGGAGACGGTCTCGAAGCAATCGATCCTACATTCCGTTTGACCTCGTCAAATGGACCTTTATTTGTAGTATTTAAATTCGTTTTTTTATTTCTTCTTTTGAAAACCCTCTCTTTTCTTTAGCAAGACCGATCTCCGGATTGGGTGAAATGGATGCCTTCTAAACCTACCCATTTCATAACCTAAGCCCCGAACCCAAATCTCTCAAATGGTTTTTCTATGTTTCCAATCAAATAATATAGGTGGCGACTCATAAAAATGAAAAGAACCAGAATTTCTTTCTCACAACGCTACAGTGGCGACTCTGCTGGGGACTGAAAATTAAGAGGTTTAAACTTGCGTCAAAATTAAAAGAGAGGTTTTTCAATCTATTTTGTAAAATTCGAATTTTTTCTGTTCTCAGATGGGAGATATCTCGCACGAGATATCATTATCTCGCGCGAGATAGGGCTTCCAGTCTGGTTGTTTTTTGGTTTCTCCTGTTTTGCTCGTAATCCAAGACGAGAGCCGAACATGCAAGGGGGATACCAGAATTCATTATCTGCAGAGTTCCTGCATCTTAAGGCCTCCCTTAAGGTGTAGAACTCGGGCCTTTATTTTCCTTAAATAATTGATTATTATTTATGAACTGCGTGTGATTGGATTTTATTTAATTAAAGTCCGGTCCATTGGGGATTCGGGAGTTGTAAATTAAATTATTTATCTCTCTTTATCTCTCTTTATGTGGAACTACGACGGCTTGAGTCTTCCTAGATTGGGAGAAACGTAGGCAACCACTTGGTGCGGCCATTATCACACACGCGCACATCATACTATAACTGTCATTGCACTGCATACCCTCTATAAACCCGGGACCCACACTAAGGACGGATGACGGTAACCACCTAGTCGCCGGTCTCTCCGAAGTTGGACAATCCCACTCCGCGTATTCAATCCACTTAGATTGTCATATCGCGGGGAGCCTAGCCTTCCAGCCCTGCATCGCCACATTCTCATGTAGATTGACTTTTTAGGATCACTCCGTGACCGGTCGGTTTTGACTCGGTGATCTTTTCTTGTTTTTGATCAAAACAAAGCCATGTAAAATTGACAATAAGAAAGGATTCGGAAAAGTCCCTTCGGAAAAAGTCCCTTCGGAAAAAGTCCCTTCGGAAAAGGTCCCTTTCGGATGTCCCTTCAAGAAAAATGTGCATATAATCCTTCAAAAAAAAAACAAAAAACGATCTTACATGGCTCTGTTTTACAAAAATCGGATTGATTGCTTAGTCGTTAGGTTCTGATAAAGGCCTTAGAAACCCCTCAAAACGGACTTTCCGTTCCGACCAAAAATTAGGGCTAAATAAAAATCGACTTTCCGTGTGATTATCTCGCGCGGGATTACTTATCTCGCACGGGATAATGCTTCTGTGTGCTGAATTTGAGCTCGAGCCATTTAAGCCTCGCTTCCGACTCGTTGGGGCTAGATCCCGATATCCGCATCTCTTCGTCGCTTTCCGAAGCTACTCAACTCCAAGACTCCCAACACAATGTCCGACATCGACAACATTCCGGGAAATGAGACCCAGTCCGAAAACAACCACAAACTTCTAGAAGAAGCCAATGATCGCCTAGAAGTGCAAGCTTCCCAAATCCACACTCTCGTGGAAGAAATTCAAGAGCTTAGGGCTGCACTAGCCAACAAAGAAAAGAAGAAGAAAAATGACTCTTCCTCCGGAGAAGAGGAGTCATACACTAAAAGGGCCAAGGGTCGCCGCAAAAGCAAAAGCAAGAAACAGAAGCACGAGTCTAGCTCGTCATCTTCCTCATCCGACAATGAAAGTCACGCATCCAAGAAAGAAGGCAAGGGGGAAAGCAAGAATGAACCCCTCACCATGGCCATGCTAGAAAAGAAACTTGCATCCCTCGATGTGAGTAAGGGAGCCACGCTCTCTATCGATTACGATACTCTTCGTCAGTCCATGTCAAAGCTTCCTAGAAAGTACAAAACACCCGACATTGCAAAATTCAATGGTGCCACCTGTCCCAAATCGCATTTGGAGACCTACTCTTGGGCCATGCTACCTATGGGTGTTGATGACAACCTGTTAGCCCAATGCTTTCCACAAACTCTCGATGGTGCTGCTAGAGATTGGTATATGACCCTCCCACTCTCAACAAGACTAGACTGGCCACTCGCTAGTTGTACTTTCCAAAAACAATATGAGGACAACTCCACTTATCGCACCACTAGAAGGGATCTTGAGCAAACCAAGCAAACTTCCAAATGAGTCCTTCACAGATTTTGTTAAAGGGTGGAGAACCAAGCTAACCGAAATCGTTGATAGGCCCAGCCTAGACGAACAAATTCACATCCTCATACAAAGGCCTTAGAGAGGAATATCAAGACAAGCTAGCCGGCAACTACTTTCCTAGCTTCGCCGAACTTCACAAGTCGGGCATACGGTTAGATGACCTCATCAAACGTAAAAGGGAAGCCAAGAAAGAAAGTGGATTCCGTTACAACAAGAGCTCTTCTTCCTCCTCCAATCCTAAGGATACGTCCGTCAATGCCATTGTCTTCAATCATCCCGAAATGGTAAATACTCCGCGTTACCCCCACCACAAAAGAAGAAGAAAGATAGACATTATGACAAGCTTGAAGGAATCACCCAAGAAGAACTCTTCGAAGTGCTTGTCAAGAACGGGAAAATCAAACCAAGAGAAGGCGCACCTCCAAAGAAAGATCTTCCTGCCAACCATGCCCATCATCTCTTCTGCAAGTACCACAACTTCACCGGTCATGACACCAACTCGTGCTTCCACTTGAAAGACGTCATCCAAGATTTGTTTGACGATAAAGAGATAGGGTTACCAAATGTTGTTACTAATCCTTTGCCAAACAATGAGGTCAATCTAATAGAGATAGAAAGTAGCTTCGAGGACCCTACTCATCTAGCCACAATTGTGGACGAGAGCCCTCTTGAATTTAATGAATCTTCTTTCTGTTATATGATGTCTTGGGAGGAAATCTTAGAACAAAAGGGAAAAGGGTCTAAAACAGTCAACCTACTCACACGATACGGTCGTGTGATCACCAACAAAGACCCAAGGGATGAAAATCCTCCAAAACAAGCTAAAGCCTCATCGCCAAGTGAACCGGAGGACCCTCTCTTAACTCAATTGAAAAAGACACAAGCAAATATCTCGGTTTGGGATCTCATAGGAGCATCTCACAAGCACCGTGAGATGTTGAAAAAGGCATTGGCTCAAATGACCATTTCCTCAGAAGAAACACCCGAAGAGCTCACTCAAATGATTGGCCAAGTACAGTTTGGCAACGTCATCACTTTCACTGACTTGGACCTCCCGTCCTATGGGAACAATCATCATGAGGCCCTTTACATAACTGCTAAGGTGAATGGGTACCGAATGCCACGCATTTTGGTCGACAATGGTTCTGCAATCAATGGGGCAAGTCACTATGAGCATCGAATTTCAAGTCATCCGGGCATACTGTAAGGGGGTACGATTGTACTGCTAGAACCGCCCTGGGATCGCCAGATGCCCGTAGAAATGGGGCAAGTCACTATGAGCATCGAATTTCAAGTCATCGACATCCCGGCATCCTTCAACTTGCCGCTTGGTCGCCCTCGGCTACACGACATAGGGGGTGTGCCCTCCTCCCCGCACCAATGCATCAAGTTCGACACAACAACACGATAGTCACCATACACGGAGAGATGGTCACCGCTAGTCCTATCCTCGAAGTACAACATAGCACTTCGATTTCCTGTTCGGGTTTTGAGATCGAAAGAGAAAGCACCGTGAATGTCATAGACACTTACAACGAAAACGACTACTCAAAGGCACTTAGGTTTTCCTAAGCCTTCTGTCTGGAGAATGATGCTAGCAAAGGGGTACTTTCCTGGATTGGGGCTTGGAAAGCACTTACAAGGAATAACGGAACCACCACCGGTCCCCCCGCCTCACACAAAGCAGGGACTAGGATACGACATCTCCATCCACGATGAAGATGACATAGAAGAGTGGGGCTTCACTCAAATCAAGTGGGAAGGAACCTCGTACAAAGGCCGCAATGACCCAAAGTCCAAGGATTGCAACCTCAAACCATATCGAAAGACACTCAATGGCTACTTTGTTCGAGAAGGGGAAAGTATTCCCTACTTTATCTTTTCGTAACCATGGACTCGATGATAAAGGAAAGCGCCAACCGGGCTTTGAAATCTTCAACTGATCGCGATGCTTCTCCGTATGAAATGTAATCCGTCCCACCGATCCCTAATGATTTGTGGGGCACGAAGGCGTAAATGACAAGTGAATGGGACTTTGTGTTGGGAGAAGACATGCCGCGACAGCCTAAGACCCGTGCCGCTAGAAGACAAAGATCCATGCAATATCTAAGGGGGACGCTCCAACTACCGACTACACAAGACTAATACGTAAATGTGATGAGCCAATTCTAAACCGGCACGTCACCGGGGACCAGCTTGTTGATGAAGACTTCATGATCAAAGAGCTTGGTTGCACTCCCCACCCTCGCAGGAAGATAGGCCCTACAACTTTTACATTAGAAGTGTGCTCCACCTCCGATGAACTCACTCAAGAGGAAATCGAGGCGGTGGCTGAACATGTTTTCCCTTACTTCCTTAATGAAAACTTTGATCTTTCCGAGTACCCTGAGATTGCTAACATCGTAAATGATGAATTAACTAATGATAATCAATATAACGAACACGTTAATAATGAATCATACAATGAGATAGATCAAGAAAACGAACAAATCTTAAAAGAATTAGCTAAGCAAGTAGGTAGTTGTGGAAAGAATGGCCCCGCTGACGACGAGGAAATGCAAACAAGCTTAATCTTGGGACAACGGAAGACCCTGAGAAACAAAGATCGGCAGCCTTCTTCAAGGGGGAAGACAGAGAAACCTTGACGCAGCCTCCTCGTAGAATATGTCGACGTCTTCGCTTGGTCCTACAAAGATATGCCTGGGTTGAATCGCCGCTTGTAGAATACAAGATACCGCCGCTACCCAACGCCAAGCCGCCAAGCGTAAACTACGCAGAATCAAGCCTAATGGTCAATGCAAGTGAAAGAAGAAATCATGAAACTCTTGAATGTAGGGTTCATCAAAGTGATTGAATATCCGGAATGGTTAGCAAACACGGTGCAAGTAGCCAAGTCGAACGGGAAAATACGAGTCCGTGTTGATTTCGAGACTTGAACAAGGCATCCCCTAAAGATGACTTCCCGCTACCAAACATAGACATGTTGGTCGATGCCACAAAGAAAGATACGAGGTCCGCTCATTCGTCGACGGGTTCGCAGGGTATAATCAAATCCTCATGGCGTAAGAGGACCAAAGACAAAACAAAGCATTCACCACACCTTGGGGAACGTTCTGCTACACAGTCATGCCGTTTGGTCTCAAGAACGCTGGGGCTACCTACCAAAGGGCGGTCACAACACTATTCCACGACATGATCCATAAAGAAATAGAGGTGTATGTGGACGACATGATTATCCACTCGAAGGGGACAGATGGCCAACACTTCGTAGATCTCGTAAAATTCTTCAATCGACCGAGACAAAGACAAATGAGACTCAACCCCGCCAAATGCTCATTCGGAGTAGTCAAAGGGAAAGTCTTGGGATACATGGTCACGTAACGCGACATAGAAGCAGATCCCGCCAAAATAAAGGCCATCACGTACATGCCTCCACCTGTGACACGTAAAGAAGTAAAGGGATTCATGGGCAGACTCCAATATATCGCCGATTCATTAATCAATCGACTACAATGTGCGACCCCATCTTTAAGTCCGCTTAAGAAAAACGCACCTCAAGAGTGGACCGAAGAATGTCAAGAAGCCTTCGAGGAAGTTAAGCACTACTTGACTTCCCCACCCATCCCGGTTCCACCACACAAGGAGAAGCCCTTGAAGCTATACCTCACGATTACGTACAACGCATTAGGGGCTATGCTCGCTCAAGAACAAACCAGGCCTCCCACACAGAAAATGCCATCTACTTTGTCACCCGCAGATTCCAAGGCGGTGAAATCAACTACTCTCCACTCGACAAGTCATGCGCCGCTCTCGTCCTGGTATCACAAAGACTAAAGCACTATATGGAAGCCTTTCCATCCGTCTCATCGCAAAGATGGATCCACCGAAATATATCCTAGACAAATCAAATTTGTCTTCGAGACTAGCCAAATGGTACTTCATGCTCGTGGGGTATGATATCACTTACGTCACTCGAAATCCGTCGAGGGAGTGTATTCGCAGATCCGTTGGCCGAATTTCCTTGCGACGAAGTGAAGGGGGAAGACCCGCGATTCCCGATGAGGACATCCTAAGCATAGAAGAAAATAAGTGGCAATTATTTTTCGATGGCGCAGCCAACAAGTGAGGGTTTGGCATCGGAATGTTATTGGTAGACCCTAATCACATCTACACTCCACTAGCAAGCACGTCTTGACTTCGACGCCACCAACAATACCGCGAGAATACGAGGCTTGCATAGCGGGGCTTGAGGCAGCCCTAGAACGCAACGTGACCGAACTCGAGGTATTCGGGGATTCCTAATTGATCATCAATCGAGACATTGATGAAGTGGAGGGTCCAAGATCCAACCCTTCAAAGATACAAAGTGCCCACCTCCAAGAATTGGCGCAACAATTTCAGGATGTCTCATTCCACTATCTCCCCAGAGACAAAAATCGGTTCATGGACGCATTAGCCCCACTTGCTTCTTTGGTCGAAATCCCTAAAGGAAAAGCGGTTAAACCCTTCAAAATAACACGGCGTGCAACTCCCGCATACCGCGCCGTTATAGATCTTCACGATCGCAAAGACAAATGGTTATCCAAAGGTGCCGCCGTTGAAAACTCCGAAGGGAAACCATGGTACCACGACATTTGGTATTTCATCCTAGATGGAACCATACCGCTCGAGACAGACTCAAGACTCAGTCGCCCTTAAAAGGTTGGGCCGCCAATTACGTCATCACCGCCGGTCGTCTATTCAAGAAACATTCCCAAGGAAACCTCCTTTGCGCCACCGAGGAAGAGTCCCAGAAATAATGGACCATGTTCATCAAGGCATATGTGGAACCCACATGAGCGGAAACATGCTCGCCAAAAAGATCATCGACAAGGGTACTTTTGGCCGACCATGGAAGCCGACCGTACCAAAATGGTCAAGAAGTGCCACAAGTGTCGATACACGCCAATCTTCAGCATGCACCGCCTTCCTTGCTGTACCCAATGACTTCACCTTGGCCGTTCTCTACATGGGGGATAGACGTGATTGGAAAGATCACACCCGCAGGAGCCAACGGACACTGTTTCGTCCTAGTAGCCATCGACTATTTCACTAAATGGGTCGAGGCCGCCTCCTACAAAGTTCTGAATGCCAGAAAGGTTGCAGAATTCATCAAGCACAACATCATCTGCCGATATGGGGTTCCACAAGAGATGATATCCGATAATGGGTCACACTTCGAGAAGGAAACCGATCGCCTACTGACCGAGTACAAAATCACGAGACACAAGTCATCTCCTTATAGGCCTCAAACAAACGGAGCAGTTGAAGCCGCGAACAAAACAATCGAGACTATCATCAGAAAAATGGCGGTCACTGGAAAAGACTGGCCCGACAAGCTACCATTCGCACTATGGGGGTACCGCACTTCAGTCCGAACAGCTACAGGAGAAACTCCCTACGCCCTCACATTCGGGATGGAGGCTGTCTTACCGATAGAATTGGAAATACCATCACTAAGAGTTCTCCTAGAAAACCAAGTGAACGAGGTCGACTGGCTAGGAAGCAGATACGAAGAATTGGCCCTGTTGGACGAAAGAAGGTTGAAAGCAGCCGAACACACTCAAGCTTACCAAAGAAGAATGGCAAGAGCTTTTAACAAAAAGGTCAAGACAAGGAACATCAGAGTAGGCGACCTGGTGCTCTGTGAGCATCGTCCCGAACCTTTCAACCCATTAGGCAAGTGGGGACCAAGGTGGATAGGACCCTACATTGTGAAGAAGATATTCTTTGGGGGAGCCCTTCAGCTGGTAGACTTAGACGGAGATCAACTACCGAAGCCGGTCAACATGGACAAGCTCAAGAAGTACTTCGCGTGACTTGGCCTCCTAAAAAAAAAGGAAATCGCTCGCTAGGTTGAAAATCCCGGAAAGGACGGCCTAGGCAAAAATTAGAGCTAGCACAAGAAAAGAAGCCCGCTGGATTGAAAACCCGAAGGGGCGGTCTAGGCAAAAGAAAGGGTGTGCATGAAAAAAAAAAAAAAAAAAAAAAAAAAGAGGGGGGGCCCTTTTCTCGCGCGAGATTACCCCACGACCTGGAGCCATATTTTGTCCTTTTCTCAAAAATGAACTACGTTGGACCTGAGCCTCTTGTTTAATTGCTGTAAAAGAGGAACGTAGGCAGCCTTCGGGTTCGGTCTAATCAAATAAATAAATCAAAGTTGTCCCTTTTATTAATCGAATGCGTTTCATTAATGACAATAGGGAAATCCTAACCACAACGACTAATTTGCTAAGCTAACAAACTTGAAAAAAAAAATAATACTAATAAAGCAGAAACAATTGATCTATCAAAGCAATCTCTTGGTACTCCTAAAGATCTAGCCTTTCATTGACTTGGTTGGCCGGCGGACATGGTCTCCACCGTTGTCGTGATCCTCCTTGCGCTTTGAGCCTCTCAAAGCAGAACATCCCTCGAGACGGTCAAAAACAGAGTCGAGACGATCAAAGACAGATTCCGACAATCTCTTGAAGACATGAGGCCTATCCAAAGCTTGCGTCTTTCCAGGCATTCCCTTGCCTCGCCTCTCATACCAATCCCCATCAAGAAAATCCTGAGTTGGATCAGTTCGCACATTAGCAGGATCAGACTGAGCCTCGCTCCTTCGCAAGATACTGCTAGCTACAAAAGAATCTCTTAGCAGTGAAAGCCGCAAATCATCAATCTTCTCTGCACTAGGATGACCGGTATGGAGGAACCAATCCAAATATTTGTCAGACAGGAAGATGCTTGCATTAAAAGTCCGAAGGTTCGACCAACGGTCCCGATTAGTTCCTTCACCCCATGCTTGAGCTAGCACCTGCGCAAACTCTACCCCAATATAAGACACTTCACGAGAAGCTCCTTCGAAAAGATAAGTGTCCTGCTGCTGACCAAACTGACGGAGCACCCGCTTGGGAAAGTAAAAGGAGGAATCTCGCAAACCCGGAAGAACAACCCTATCAAAACCCTTGGTATTGACAACATACTTGTTCAACCTCCAATAAGGTGGACACCAGAGAATATCGGCAGTTTCGGTCTTCGCAATCAACTCAGCCCATTCATCCGCTGAAAGATTTTTGATCAACAACATTCGCGTATGATATGTAAAAGGAGAATATTCCAACGGGGGACCTATCAACTTGAGATGCTCCCTAAGCCAAATAGTCAACAGGAGGGGACTCCCTTGAGTCATGATGCCAGTCCTATGCAGCTCATCAAGACCATGAAGGGTCTCACCCAAGATTAGCGGAATAATGTTCCTAGAACGTTTCCTAGCCTGCAGAACAACTTCCACCAGTTGGGAATCGACCAAGCCGTCCCTGCACGTAAACAAAACATCTCCGAAAAGAGAAAGAGCCAGAAAATTCCGCTTATGGACATGAAAAGCGTCATCATCAGAATCACCGCTGAAGCGTCCCGGAAAAGAAGAGCAATCAACCCACTTGCGGTGAACCAACCCATAGCAAGTATCAAGGGGGATCCCTAACAATTCGTTCAAAGCCTCCGAATGATTCCTATGATACTTAGGAACAGCAATCTTACCAGTCAAAGGCATATCCAAAATAATGGCGAATTCCTCCACAGTAGGCACCATCTCATTCAAAGAAAAATTGAAAAGATGAATAGAGGGATCCCAAAATCGAGCAGCACCCTGCAATAACTTCCAATCCGGTTGGAGGTTCTTCAAAGTGAAAAGAATTCTAAATCCGAATTCTGCGATAAACTTATTGCGAGACCGGTTGCGAAACGACCTTACAAAATCCCTTGATGCTTGCTTGAAAGATGCAATCACTTCAGAGGACAAAGAAAAATCATCGACAATCATGGATGTTGGGGCAATCTCCTTGGAAGCCATGGATCACAGGGTTGAAGAAGAAGACAAGAGTTTCACCCTAACAGGATATCTCAAGAGTTTGAAAGGCTAGAATGAGTTATCTGGCCGGACTACAGAGTAATTTTATAGGGAAAACTGTCAAAATCCTGTTCGAAAAAGGAAGAGATTTCTGCCTGGGTAGCGTGTCTCGTGCGAGACACCTTATCTCGCGCGAGATATCCCTACGGCAAAGCAACAGCAGTTCTACTCAAACAACAATCTAGCCCCGACTTGACAAAGCAAGTCTCGAAAAACCTGCGTGTGCAGTTCATAACATGCAATAAAACACCATACTCAGGCTCAAAATTGCGGCCTAACGGCCATTCCATTTCCGAAGACATGGAAAGTCGAGAAAGTTAATTAACTAACTAATTAGACCTAGGATTAGGGATTAAGAAAAACCATTGTTTGTGCTACCTATGTGTTCCTAACAGGTACCAGAAAAGAAAGAAAAAAAAATTGTCTGGGCCCACACGGCCAATATGTACAGATAATCAGATAAAGAAAAAGGGGAGGGGATCACGCCATCAAGTCGCTCGAGCCGCCAGCACCTCCGCCATCACCACCAGGGGGGCTACCATCCCTCCTCGACCTCTTGGCTCCGCAAGTAGGGGGCACCACCGAGGCCACTGTTGAGGCCGCCGAAGAAGCCTTCTCGGAATGCCTCTCTCGGACAGGTCCGACACCAAAGCCATCAACCCAGCCATCTTGGTCGCTCCACGGTTGTAATCGGCCGCGGATATGGTGACCTGACAATCAAAGAAAAGAAGATGCTCAGATGGAGTCGGACATATACACTTATATGGACGAATACGAGAAACAGTACAAACAGAAACATACCGAAGAGACATCAGCCGGGAGGCGGTAACCCTCGGGAACCTGATCAGGAGACGGGATGTGCCCCATCATCGGCATGCTCCCCATCATATACGTGTAGCTCAGAGGGCCGTAGTCTGGGGCAAAAGGCAGGGAACCGGTAGCCTGAGAGGAAGTGCTAGGGGCTGATGAACCTGAAGCAGAAGCAGAGGTGGAGCCACGAGCATGTGATCGCCTATCCCCCACCAGGAGGGGACCCATCAACCGAGGCAGAAACTCCGCATAAGAAGCCCCGGGGATCACGCAAGCCGTCGCCGCATCACCCACCAAAAGACTAGCATAATCATCCTCCGGAATAGAGTGGGTGGGATACATCGACCTCGGCGGATCCGCCGGCACCCTGTATGATAGTCTACCCCGGCCATGCTGTGGGAAGACCCGCTCACCGAGATACATGGTATCTCCCTCCAAAGATGCCAGCATCCTCTGCATCCCGGTGGCATCCCAAGCTCGATGCACCTCCAGCTCTAACAGGGTCCAAGGATACAGGCCCAGTCTCTCGTACTCAAAGGTGTCCAGCATGGCCCGTGCCTCCGCAACCATCAGGGTCCAATCCTGATCCTCCTCTTCATCAATGCTCCGGTTGGGGTGGCTCCACCTCCGGATATCCGGAAACAAAGGGGCCCGGCTCTCCAACTCAAACCTATACAGCCCAAGGACAGTGTAGCCCCATATCTGCACAAGAAAACAGAACAGATTCAGTAAGGGAACACAGATAGATCAAAGAGCATACCTCCCAGGCATAAGAATACCCCGACAGAGTATCCTTGGTGTGCCTACACGCCTCATCCATGGCGTGGTAGCAGAAGGCCAGTCCCGCTGAGCCCCAGTCATAGCCGCTCACTTCATCCAGATCAACCAACAAACGTAACAGCGAAAGACGAGCCGTAGAGGAATGGTTCGCAAAAATGGTCTCAGAAAGGATGTACCAGAGGGCCCCCCTCACCAGTCGATCCGTGACTGCGTTCGGCTTCTCAGCATAATCGTCAATCTGACGCCGGAGGGGTGTCACCAAGAAGAAATCCCTTAACCTTGTTAGGGACGAAACCAATCAACTGCCTCCACGCCGCTGGACCCGCAGGCTTGAAATTCGGAAACTTCGGCAGGGGATCGCCAATGAACTCTAGTCCCGTGATGGCCAGAAAGTCAGTCGGGGTCATAGTCGCTTCCCCGAAGCGCAAATGGACCGTGTGGGTAGTGTCCCACCACCTTTCCCGGATAGCCTGAAGAACTTGGGGAGTCCTCCTTATTCCCTGAAGGTTGTCAATGAAAGTCAACAAACCCGTTTGGGCCACCCTAGCTCGGACGCCGTCAAGATCCTTGATCTTGTCCCAAACCGCCCTAGCCATCTTCGGACTCCCTCGACAGTTCTTAATCGGCTTATACGACTGCAAAACAGAGGAAAAACAGAGAGGGCAACATTAGAAATCATTCCATGTCAAGAAATCAATGAAATAGAAGAAAATTTTTCATTGGGGCATTTCATCGAACACTTGGCGTGCGTACAAGAAAAGCTTGCCCAAGGATGTCAATCATAATCCGAATTAACCTCTCCTACAATCCATGATGTGTAGGAGGCCCATATGCACACGATGCAACAACAAACATCCAAAGAAAATGCACAAAATCAAAGCATGCAAGTGGAACCTAGTTCTAAGCACAAACATGAACAAAAGCCATTGAGGGAATTTTGAATTCAAGGGAAAGGGGATTCAAACCAATGCAATACAAGAAACAAGAGGTGAAGATAGAGTTCTTACCAAGCCCTCCCGAATGACAGTGGAGATATGCGCGTTCCTATCAAAAGTAAGATCATCGCGAGGGTAATCTTTTCCTAGCAAATAGCTACCCAAAATCGGGTTCCTTTGTTCTTGAGCCATGGATTATGGAGGAAGGAGGGATTGAGAATGGATTGGGGGGAAGAATCTCCAAGCAAATCCACGAAAAACCACAGAAAAGGCGACCTTGGCTCGAGCTAGGGAGGGAAATTTTGAAAAGGATATTTTCAAAATGAGCTAGAGCTGCTGTTTATATGCCCCGACAGTACATATCTCGCGCGGTATATCTTATCCCGCCGCGAGATAAACCTTCTGGAAAAGGACAAAATTGTCCTCGACAATAAGCGTCTACGCAACGTCAAAGTTCAAAATTTTGACACATTTACCCTTGGAAATGATAAACTAGCAAGGAAACGTGGAAAAACCGGTACCGCAAGTCACGGAACGAGTCAAACGTGACATGCGCACAATCGCCCGGTACGGCACCAGTCGCCCGAGAACCGTGTGGTCCAAGGATCAACCCAATTAACATGATTCAGAGCCCAGGAAGGTGAATCATCAAAGAAAAAGCCCGGTCCAATGCCCAGACAGGTGGATCGTCATCAAACAGTCCGGTCCAATGCCCAGACAGGTGGATCGTCATCAAAAAGCCCGGTCCAATGCCCAGACAGGTGGATCGTCATCAAAAAGCTCGGTCCAACGCCCAAACAGGTGGATCGTCATCAAAAAGCTCGGTCCAACGCCCAAACAGGTGGATCGTCATCAGAAAAGACCGGTCCAACGCCCAGACAGGTGGATCGTCGAACCAAAAGCCCGATTCAACGCCCAAACAGGTGAATCGTCATCCCCAACAGCAAAAAGCCCGATTCGGAGCCCAGAACGGCGAATCGTCATAAAAACAACAGGACTCAGAGGACCGGACAGGTAAGCCTTTGTTTTCTAACATATTTCCCGCAGGTTCGGAGCCCAGACAGGCGAATCTTCAGACAGACAGGTATATTCAGAATTGGGTCTTGATTTGATTCCTCAGTATGAATTTGCCTTTTCAAAAAATAAAATCTCCTCGATTTTCAAAAAAATGTTTTTCAAAATACCTAAAGCAACCTTTTCGTGTTTTGGAGTCGAACTACGTTATGGTCTGATTCTCCGATAGAGATACGTAGGCAGCCGTGCGGCACGACCATCCCGATGTTCAGAATGATGTCTTTTCTATCGTCGACATGACTTCTTTCATAAGACTTTTCGCCGAGGGGCTCTTTAGACACCCCATTCTGAACACATCGGATCATACTTATACCACTCTAAGTCTCGCTTTGAGTCAAGAAGTAGAAATCCACCATTTCGTCATGTTTCGTTAAAGTTTTGACTAACTACCGTTAGTTTGGGACTAAACTGCATACGAGATAACGAGGAAAGGACAAAACTGTCCACAGGAGCAATATCTTGCCACGAGATGGCGTGTCTCGCGCGAGATATCTCCCTCTGCAGATTGCAGACGACAGTTCCCTCGTCGATTTCAACCTCTTTCCGGGATAAAACTTTATCTCTCCGGCCAACCAATGGGAGAGGAGGTCTAGAACCATCTGATAGGGTTTTAACTCTCCACTTCTTCATATCCAACCTCTATAAATACTTGGTGACTTCCAAGGGTCGAAGGTCAAAGGTCCCGGACCGCGAATTTACACAACACACACACATTTTGTCTTTTTCTTTCCCTGAAAGAATCCTTCAAAATCACCCTCAAACTCACCTCAGAGTTTGTTTGTCAACCTTGTTGATAAACAAGCATCAATCTCCAAACCAAGGACCAAGGCGAAGCTCTGTCCGTGTGAAGGGTCGACTTTAAACTTGAGCCGAAACTCTGCCCAAATCACCTCACGCAAGGTAATTCCTAGTCTTCCTTCTAATTGATTGTTAGAGTGGTATAAGTCCATAGAATCTAGGATCGGCCTAGAGCCTCTCCAAATCATGGAGACGGTCTCGAAGCAATCGATCCTACATTCCGTTTGACCTCGTCAAATGGACCTTTATTTGTAGTATTTGAATTCGTTTTTTTATTTCTTCTTTTGAAAAACCTCTCTTTTCTTTAGCAAGACCGATCTCCGGATTGGGTGAAATGGATGCCTTCTAAACCTACCCATTTCATAACCAGAATTTCTTTCTCACAACGCTACAGAGACATACGGTGTCTCAAACCGAAGTGAAAATGATGTGAGACATACGGTGTCTCGAACCAAAGTTATAATGAAGTGAGACATACGGTGTCTCAGACCGAAGTGAAAATGATGTGCGACATACGGTTTCTCAAACCTAAGTGATAATGACTTGAGACATACGGTGTCTCAACCTAAGTGAAAATGACGTGAGACATACGGTGTCTCAAACCGAAGTGAAAAAGAAGTGAGACATATGGTGTCTCAGACCGAAGTGAAGATGACGTGAGACATACGGTATCTCAAACAGAAGTGATAATGAAGTGAGACATATGGTGTCTCAGACCAAAGTTAAGTTGACGTGAGACATACGGTGTCTCAAACCGAAGTGATAATGAAGCGAGACATACGGTGTCTCAGACCGAAGTGAAGATGACGTGAGACATACAGTGTCTCAAACTGAAGTGATAATAAAGTGAGACATAGGGTGTCTCAGACCGAAGTGCAAATGACGTTAGACATACAGTGTCTCAAACCGAAGTGATAATGAAGTGAGACATATTGTGTCTCAGACCGAAGTGAAAATGACATGAGACATACGGTGTCTCAAACCGAAGTGAGAATAAAGTGAGATATATAGTGTCTCAGACCGAAGTAAAAATGACGTGAGACATACGGTGTCTAAGACCGAAGTGAAGATGACGTGAGACATACGGTGTCTCAGACCGAAGTGATAATGAAGTGAGACATATGGTATCTCAGACCGACGTGAGAAAGAACTGAGACATAAGGTGTCTAAGACCAAAGTGATAATGATGTGAGACATATGGTGTATCAGTCCGAAGTGATAATGACGTGAGACATACTGTGTCTCAGACCGAAGTGAAGATGACGTGAGACATACGGTGTCTCAGACCGAAGTGATAATGACGTGAGACATACGTTGTCTCAAACTGAAGTGATAATGATGTGAGACATACGGTGTCTCAAACCGAAGTGATAATGAAGTGAGACATAAGGTGTCTCAAACCGAAGTATTAATGAAGTGAGACATACGGTGTCTCCGACCGAAGTGATAATGACGTGAGACATACGGTGTATCAGTCCGAAGTGATAATGACGTGAGACATACGGTGTCTCAAACCGAAGTGGTAATGAAGTGAAACATACGGTGTCTCAGACCGAAGTGAAAATGACATGAGACATACGGTGTCTCAGACCAAAGTGATAATGACGTGAGACATACGGTGTCTCAGACCGAAGTGATAATGACGTGAGACATACGGTGTCTTAAACCGAAGTGATAATGACGTGATACATACGGTGTCTCAAATCAAAGTGAAAATGACGTGAGACATAGGGTGTCTCGAACCGAAGTGATAGTGAAGTGAGACATACGGTGTCTCAGACCGAAGTGAAAATGACGTGAGACATACAGTGTCTCAATCCGAAGTGATAATGATGTGAGACATACGGTGTCTCAGACAGAAGTGAAGATGACGTGAGCCATACGGTGTCTCAGACCGAAGTGATAATGACGTGAGACATACGGTGTCTCAAACCGAAGAGATAATGAAGTGAGACATACGGTGTCTCAAACCAAAGTGATAATAAAGTGAGACATACGGTGTCTCAGACCGAAGTGAAAATGACATGAGACGTACGGTGTCTCCGACCGATGTGATAATGACCTGAGATATACGGTGTCTCGAACCGAAGTGATAGTGACGTGAGACATACGGTGTCTCAAACCGAAGTGATATTGAAGTGAGACATACGGTGTCTCAGACCGAAGTGAAAATGACATGAGACATACGGTGTCTCAGACCGAAGTGATAATGAAGTGAGACATACGGTGTCTCCGACCGAAGTGATAATGACGTGAGACATACGGTGTATCAGTCCGAAGTGATAATGACGTGAGACCGAAGTGATAATGACGTGAGACATACGGTGTATCATCCGAAGTGATAATGACGTGAGACATACGGTGTCTCAAACCGAAGTGATAATGAAGTGAAACATACGGTGTCTCAGACCGAAGTGAAAATGACATGAGACATACGGTGTCTCAGACCAAAGTGATAATGACGTGAGACATACGGTGTCTCAGACCGAACTGATAATGATGTGAGACATACGGTGTCTTAAACCGAAGTGATAATGATGTGAGACATACGGTTCTCAAATCGATGTGAAAATGATGTGAGACATAGGGTGTCTCGAACCAAAGTAATAGTGAAGTGAGACATACTATGGGCTCCCCGACCAGGAGAGTCTAAACACTTTAATAAACCTGTAAATTTTTAAAACTTTTTAACTTAACTTGAAATGAAACTAACTTTAACATCTTACAACAAAGTCTAACTTGGGTCATCTCCACTTTGGAGGAAAGGTGAAAATAAAACATGAACTAACTTTAAAACTCAAAATTATTTACAAACCTTTAAAAGAGTTCCATCTACCTCTATTTGGAACCACTACTTACTTAGTTAACTTATTTACAAAAGATTAAGTTATAACTTACAAATTTACATAACTTGTTCTATTAACAAACTCCAACAAAGGAGTAACACCCAAAATACAAACCATCTAACCATCAACATACCCGACAAACCAAAATCAAGCACAAACTCCGTACCGGCCTCACTGCCCTGGTCCTCCTGTCTCAGGTCGATCTAAAACATTAAAGGGAGAAGGGTGAGAATAAATCTCAATATGTTATTATGCATGCATCAATATGCCATGTAAATGCCACACATACAAGGTGCATATAATCACGTTGGAAAAGCCGTAAACACATTCCGTTACCTTTGTTTACCTTTTCCCGTCTGACCAATAAGTCGTATCATATGGGAGGATACCTTTACATCACAACCAATAACAAATAACGGAGAGAGCTATTATAATAACTCCTCTCTTGAGAACTGCTTAGGCATATTCACATCTTATAAGACCCGTTTTCAGGGAACCATATAAGATAGTAGCAACTCTGTAAGGCTTTTGGCTCAATACAGATGCTATAACCCCCATCTGTGGCCACAGAAGGGGACAGTCACAGGTATAACGTAATCCGATCACATTAGGTCACACTTTCCATAATTGATTGTATTCCGTTATACCCCTAGTCATCAGCTGATTCTAACAAGTTCAAGCACATAATAGATACTTGAAGTAATATCCACCAAAAGGGATGAGAACATATCAACATGGTAAAGCAATACTCATGTTCAATCGATAGTAAAGTGCAACATTTATTTCATGCACTAAGAACACTAATGACAATGTATATGAACTCAATTGAAGTTGGAAAGTATTACAAACTACTCCTACATAGATCATATGCGATAATATATAACTTCTATAATGGTCCATATACTATTTAACAAGTTGAAGTTACTTTGGCTAAGTATAAATCAATGTTGCGCACCAAGTTCGCGACAATATTACAAGTACTTCTACTAATCCATTTTGATCAACTAAAGTATCATTGTGTATCTAACAGGTTCTACTTTGATCTAAGTTAAAGGGTATTCAAGTTGGTTCATGTTTGATTAGGTTTCCATGCCTTGGAAACAGCTTCAATTCCTGCAGAGTAGGGCACGACTCGTGCCCCTTTACACCCCTCACAGATTCTGGCATCCCTTCAGGTCACGACTTGGTTCAATTCCCAGGGGACGACTCGTGCCCAAGTCATGCTCAGGGGCATGACTCGTGCCCCCTATTCAGAATTCAGTACAGGATTTACACTACTTCAGCAATTGCACCAAAATGATAAACACCAATTTTTACTCTGTTTTAAGTGACTCAAAACAGTACCAACTAATAACCAATACCAAACCCAAACCAATTCATACATCTTCTAAACTAATTCAACCCATTAAACCTCATATTGGTACCAACTTGGTACCAAAACCTCCATGCAATGATTTCCTTCCGAATCATGAACCCTAAACATGAACAATAACCCATTTACTCACTATCACAACACCCATTTCATGGCCATCTCAATTTCTCCATTTCCCACCATTCTTACCACTCCAAAAGTGTTCCTTTTTTAATAAAAACTTGTTTATTAACATCAATAACAACAATATCAAAGAATTTACAAGTTTTAACAAGAATTCATAATAACTTACTTGAATGATGAAAAATAAAATAATTATTTGGGTAGCTATAAACGATCCCCTTGCTGCCTGGAACTCGAATCCGCCCTTGGTTTTGAAAACAGAGAAGTATTGAAGGAGCTAGAATTTTTTTCTAAGAAAAACCTAGGGTTTGAATGCTTCCTCCATGGAAAGAGCTTTTTGAGGAGGTGATGACCCTTTTTCTCAGCAAATGAAAATAAGAAGAAGGCTTTCACTTAATTGAAATTCCATGGAAAATGACACTTAATTACAAGAAAGGCCCTCAAACAATAATAACCCAAACTAACAATAATCTTACTTATTAAACTTGGTAATTAAGCACATCACTACAAATAACATTTGATTAAAATTCTAAATATTATAAAATCATTATCCACTTTCGAGTTTATTCCATTTAGGTCATTTATCAATTGATTTAATTCACTTTCATCCTAACTTCACATAATTTAGTTAAAAACATAATTAAGCACATATATCTAACAAGTAACATAAAAATCATAATATGAAACACTAAACCCCAACCTAACGTGTTTAACGAGTATTAAAAATAGTGCCTAATTTCGGGGTCGTCACACTCACTCCCCCTTAAAGAAAATTCGCCCCGAATTTTAAGTAAACTTACATGAACTCTCAAATAGAGAAGGATACTTCTCCCTCATCTCCGACTCTAACTCCCACGTGGCCTCTTCAATTGTATGATTTCTCCAAAGCACCTTCACTACCGGAATGCTCTTAGTTCTCAATTCTTTCACTTGGAATTCTAAAATTCTAAAAGGCTCTTCTACATAAGACATGTCGGCTTGGATCTCCTCGGGAGGTGAACTCAAGATATGAGAAGGATCGTGACAATATTTCCTAAGCATAGACACATGAAAGACATCATGAAGCAAGGAGAAAGATGGAGGTAATGCCAACCGATAAGCTAGTTCCCTGATCTTTTCCACAATCTCAAATGGTCCCACAAATCTTGGAGCTAACTTCCCTTTGTTCCCAAACCTTTTGATCCCGGTCCGCGGACAAATCTTCAAGAAAACCAAGTCACCAACTTGGAAAGATAAATCCCGTCTTCGGTTGTCGGCGTAGCTCTTCTGTCTACTCTGTGCCGTCTTCAACCTGTCTCGAATTACTTTGATTTTCTCCGTTGAATCCCGAACCAAATCCGGACCCCAAAGTCTAGCTTCACCCACTTCATCCCAACATATAGGAGATCTACATCTTCTACCATACAATGCTTCGTAAGGAGCCATCTCGATACTAGATTGATAACTGTTATTGTAAGCAAACTCCACTAAAGGTAGATGATCTTCCCAAGATAACTGAAAATCCATCACACACGCTCTAAGCATATCCTCTAGAATCTGAATAGTGCGCTCCGACTGCCCATCTGTCTGAGGATGAAATGCCGTGCCGAAACATAACTTGGAACCCAAAGCTTCGTGCAATGCCCTCCAAAATCTAGAAGTGAACCTCGGGTCTCTATCTGTCACGATACTAACTGGAACCCCGTGGAGTCTAACAATTTCCTTCATATACAACTGAGCCAATCTCTCCATCGAAAATTTTGTTGACACAGGAAGAAAGTGAGCCGATTTCGTCAATCGATCCACTATAACCCAAATGACATCCATCTTCTTAACTATAAGAGGCAAACCTGTTACAAAATCCATTGAAATCCCTTCCCATTTCCACTCCGGAATCTCTAATGGTTGAAGTAATCCCGCCGGTCTTTGATGTTCCGCTTTTACTTGTTGACATGTTAGGCACTTATATACAAAATCCGCTATTTCTCTTTTCATCCCATTCCACCAATATCCTCGTTTCAAATCTTGGTACATCTTCGTGCTACCCGGATGAACGGCGAACTCGGACTTATGACCCTCCTCTAGCACCCTTCTCTTGATCTCCGGTGACGAAGGAACACAAATACGGCCTCGGAAAGTAATAAGTCCATCTCTATTCAATGAAAAATCCCTGGCTTTACCATCTTGAACTTGTCCCAATATTTTCTTTAATTCCGCATCAAGTGGTTGAGCTTCCATCAAATCTCTGTACAAAGTTGGTACAGCTCGAACATTTGCAAAAAGTAACTCATGCCTTGACTCCCGAGAACTCAAAGTTGATAAGTAAGCCTTCCGGCTAATCGCATCCGCAACAACATTCGCCTTCCCCGGATGATATGAAATCACGCAATCAAAGTCCTTCAAAAACTCTAGCCATCTTCTTCGTCTATTGTTCAACTCCTTTTGTGTGAATAAATATTTCAAACTCTTGTGATCCGTGAAAATCTCAAATCTCGCTCCGTATAAATAATGCTTCCATTTGTGCAACGCAAAAATAATCGCAGCTAACTCCATGTCGTGAGTAGGATAGTTCTGTTCAGCCGGTGACAACTTTCGAGAAGCATAAGCAACTACTTTCCCATTTTGCATCAACACACATCCCAAGACCTCCTTCGAGGCATCACTAAATATCACAAAATTCTCGAAACCATCTGGAAGTGTAAGAACAGGAGCTGACGTCAACCTTTTCTTCAACTCTTCAAAGCTAGCTTCACACTTGGCATCCCACACAAACGGTACATCCTTCCGAGTCAACCGAGTCAACAGAGTTGCAATACAAGAAAACCCCTCAATGAATATTCGGTAGTACCCCGCTAACCCAAGAAAACTTCGTACCTCAGTCACCATTGAAGGTTGCTTCCAACTGACAACGGCTTCAATTTTGGAAGGATCAACTGAAATTCCCGAGCTAGAAACAACATGCCCCAAGAAAGATATCTGCTCGAGCCAGAATTCACACTTACTAAACTTGGCGAATAATTGCTTTTCACGGAGAAGAGAGAGAACAATCCTCAAATGAGTCTCATGTTCCTCCTGGGACTTAGAGTAGACAAGAATATCATCAATGAACACCACAACAAAGCTATCAAGATACGGCTTGAAGATACGGTTCATCGTATCCATAAATACGGCCGGAGCGTTAGTCAACCCAAAAGGCATAACCACGAACACATAATGACCATATCTAGTCCGGAAAGCTGTTTTAGAGATGTCGTCGGGTCTAATCTTCAACTGATGGTATCCGCTTCACAAATCAAGCTTTGAGTAAATAGCGGAACCTTGAAGCTGATCGAACAGATCATCAATATGCTGAAGAGGATACTTGTTCTTTATAGTTGCTTGATTCAAGAGACGGTAATCAATACATAATCTCAGAGTACAATCTTTCTTACGGACAAATAAAACAGGAGCCCCCCACGGAGACACACTAAGGCGGATAAACCGCCTATCTAATAACTCTTGCAACTGAGTCTTCAACTCTTTTAATTCAGCAGGAGCCATTCTATAAGGCGCCCTAGAAATAGGTGTGGTACTGGGCACTAAATCAATGCAAAACTCTACCTCACGATCATGAGGCATAGAGTACTCGGTAGAGAACACATCACCAAACTCATTTACTACGGGAACATCTTTCAACTCAGGGGACTTCTTATTGGAATCTACCACATAAGCTAAATACCCCTCACACACCTTTGAAAGTAATTTTCTAGCCTTTATAGCCGAAATGACATGAATACCAAACAAAGACTTGTCGGCATCAAACACAAAAGAAGGTATATTAGGGATATCAAATAAGACCTTCTTCCTACGAAAATCAACCATAGCATGGTAATGACTCAACCAATCCATACCAAGTATAACATCAAAATCCCGGATTTGTAACTCTACTAAATCCGCCGGCAACACGTGCCCACAAATAACCACATCACAGCCATTGTATATCACAGAAGAAGTGAGGCACTCTCCCATAGGAGTCGATACCTCAAGCACATAAGGCATAATATCAGGAAAGTTATGCAATGCGAATGCAAAATGAGATGCAACAAACGAATGGGAAGACCCGGGATCTATTAGGACGCGGGCCTTAACTCCTGAGACAGGAATAATACCTCTAATGACAGCGTTCGGGTCAACCTCTCCTCTTCCTAAGGCAAACACACGACCTTGAACTTTATCCTTAGGCTTTCCTTCGTTATCTCTTTTAATTCCCCCTCGTGGTCCACCTTGACCACTACCCGAAGCTTGCCCTCGCAACGTGGGACAGTTTCTTCTAAAGTGACCATCTCCCCCACATTCTAGACATTTTCCCAACTTGCTCCAGCATCTCTCTTCTGAATGACCCGGCTTCTTACAAAAACCACAAACCGTCCCGGATTGTCTTGAAGGAGTACGAACCACCGGAGTTACCACAATTCCGCCTCTTGCTACTCCCGGATTTGGAAATCTTGTTGGCCCTCTATTCTGCCTCGAGCTTTGTCCTTGGAACCGTTGTTTGCTTCCACTTCCGCCTTCTGACTTGCCCTTATGCTCCTCTATATCATTCTCAATTCTATATGCTCGATTCACCGCTGCTTGGAAGTCATTGAAATCATGTGTCAATAGTTGTTTACGGAATTCCAACCTCAATCCTTTCACGAACCTGTATACCCTTCTTTCTTCATCTGGTACCAAGTGTGGACAATAACAAGCCAACTCCGTGAATTTGGCTGAATACTGAGCTACCGTCAAAGTCCCTTGCTCCAATCTAAGGAATTCAACTTCCTTCTGATCTCTAGTCACCATTGGAATAAAGTGGTCTCGAAACTTACGAGTGAAATTCTCCCAGGTCCTCGGTGTATGATCTCTATCCCAACTATCTTGAACAATATTCCACCAATGCTCTGCTGCTCCTTCTAACATAAAAACCGCACATCTAACCTTTTCGTCGTCCGGGCTCTCCATCGCCGCAAAGATTTTATTCATTGATTCTAACCACCTTTCCGCCTTCACCGGATCAGGATCACCATTGAAACTAGGAGGATTCATCTACACAAATTTCTCAAGTCCGTGCCCTTGCCTCCCTTCAAGCTGTTGTTGCGCTCTTCCTTGGTTAGCCATATTCTGTAAAAAGATTCTGAACATGTCCATCATCTCGATGTTCGGATTACCATTACCACCTTCATTACCAACATTCCCTTGAGCTCTATGTTAATCATCTTCATTTCCAGCCATTATAACTAACACCTGCATCAAACACTCGGCGTCAGTTATCACACACTCCCCCTTAAACTAGACATCAACCCTTGACCTCTAGACGAGGCTCTGATACCAACTGTGGGCTCCCCGACCAGGAGAGTCCAAACACGTAAATAAACCTGTAAATTTTTAAAACTTTTTAACTTAACTTGAAATGAAACTAACTTTAACATCTTACATCAAAGTCTAACTTGGGTCATCTCCACTTTGGAGGAAAGGGGAAAATAAAACATGAACTAACTTTAAAACTCAAACTTATTTACAACCCTTTAGAAGAGTTCCATCTACCTCTATTTGGAACCACTACTTACTTAGTTAACTTATTTACAAAAGATTAAGTTATAACTTACAAATTTACATAACTTGTTCTATTAACAAACTCCAACAAAGGAGTAACCCCCAAAATACAAACCATCTAACCATCAACATACCCGACAAACCCAAAATCAAGCACAAACTCCATACCGGCCTCACTGCCCTGGTCCTCCTGTCTCAGGTCGATCTAAAACATTAAAGGGAGAAGGGTGAGAATAAATCTCAATAAGTTATTATGCATGCATCAATATGCCAAGTAAATGCCACACATACAAGGTGCATATAATCATGTTGGAAAAACCGTAAACACATTCCGTTACCTTTGTTTACCTTTTCCCGTCTGACCAATAAGTCGTAACATATGGGAGGATACCTTTACATCACAACCAATAACAAATAACGGAGAGAGCTATTATAATAACTCCTCTCTTGTGAACTGCTTAGGCATATTCACATCTTATAAGACCCGTTTTCAGGGAACCATATAAGATAGTAGCAACTCTGTAAGGCTTTTGGCTCAATACAGATGCTATAACCCCAATCTGTGGCCACAGAAGGGGACAGTCACAGGTATAACGTAATCCGATCACATTAGGTCACACTTTCCATAATTGATCGTATTCCGTTATACCCCTAGTCGTCAGCTGATTCTAACAAGTTCAAGCACATAATAGATACTTGAAGTAATATCCACCAAAAGGGATGATAACATATCAACATGGTAATGCAATACTCATGTTCAATCGATAGTAAAGTGCAACATTTATTTCATGCACTAAGAACACTAATGACAATGTATATGAACTCAATTGAAGTAGGAAAGTATTAAAAACTACTCCTACATAGATCATATGCGATAATATATAACTTCTATAAAGGTCCATATACTATTTACCAAGTTGAAGTTACTTTGGCTAAGTATAAATCAATGTTGCGCACCAAGTTCGCGACAATATTACAAGTACTTCTACTAATCCATTTTGATCAACTAAAGTATCATTGTGTATCTAACAGGTTCTACTTTGATCTAAGTTAAAGGGTATTCAAGTTGGTTCATGTTTGATTAGGTTTCCATGCCTTGGAAACAGCTTCAATTCCTGCAGAGTAAGGCACGACTCGTGCCCCAGGGCACGACTCGTGCCCCTTTACACCCCTCACAGATTCTGGCGTTCCTTCAGGTCACAAATTGGTTCAATTCCCAGGGGACGACTCGTGCCCAAGTCGTGCTCAGGGGCACGACTCGTGCCCCCTGTTCAGAATTCAGTACAGGATTTACACTACTTCAGCAATTGCACCAAAATGATAAACACCAATTTTTACTCTGTTTTAAGTGACTCAAAACAGTACGAACTAATAACCAATACCAAACCCAAACCAATTCATACATCTTCTAAACTAATTCAACCCATTAAACCTCATATTGGTAACAACTTGGTACCAAAACCTCCTGTAGCGTTGTGAGAAAGAAATTCTTATTCCTTTTATTTTTTATGAGTCGCCACCTATATTATTTGATTGGAAACATAGAAAAACCATTTGAAAGAGATTTGAGTTCGGGGCTTAGGTTATGAAATGGGTAGGTTTAGAAGGCATCCATTTCACCCAATCCGGAGATCGGTCTTGCTAAAGAAAAGAGAGGTTTTTAAAAGAAGAAGTAAAAAAAACGAATCTAAATACTACAAATAAAGGTCCATTTGACGAGGTCAAACGGAATGTAGAATCGATTGCTTCGAGACCGTCTCCATGATTTGGAGAGGCTCTAGGCCGATCCTAGATTCTATGGACTTATACCACTCTAACAATCAATTAGAAGGAAGTTTAGGGATTACCTTGCGTGAGGTGATTTGGGCAGAGTTTCGACTCAAGTTTAGAGTCGACCCTTCACACGGACAGAGCTTCGCCTCGGTCCTTGGTTTGGAGATTGATGCTTGTTTATCAACAAGGTTGACAAACAAACTATGAGGTGAGTTTTTAGGGTGATTTTGTAGGATTCTTTCAAGGAGAGAAACCAACAAAATGTGTGTGTTGTGAAAATTCTTCGACCTCTTGAACCTTGGAAGTCACCAAGTATTTATAGAGTTTGGATATGAAGAAGTGGAGAGTTAAAACCCTATCAGATGGTTCTAGACCTCTTCTCCCATTGGTTGGCCGGAGAGATAAAGTTTTATCTCGAAAAGAGGTTGAAATCGACGAGGGAACTGTCGTGCGCACCGCAGAGGGGGATATCTCGCGCGAGACACTCCATCTCGCGGCGAGATATTGCTCTGTGGGACAGTTTTGTCCTTTCCTCGTTATCTCGTATGCAGTTTAGTCCCAAACTAACGGTAGTTAGTCCACACTTAACGAACCATGACGAAATGGTGGATTTCTACTTCTTGACTCAAAGCAAGACTTAGAGTGGTATAAGTATGTTCTGATGTGTTCAGAATGGGGTGTCTACAGAGCCCCTCGGCGACAGGTCTTATGAAAAAAGATGTGTCGTCGATAGAAAAGACATCATTCTGAACATCGGGATGGTCGTGCCGCACGGCTGCCTACGTATCTCTATCGGAGAATCAGACCAAAACGTAGTTCGACTCCAAAACACGAAAAGGCTGCTTTAGGTATTTTGAAAATTATTTGAAAATCGCGGAGATTTTATTTTTGAAAAGGTAAATTCATACTGAGGAATCAAATCAAGACCCAATTCAGAATATACACTTTGTCTCAAGATTCACCTGTCTGGGCTCCGAACCTGCGGGAATTATGTTAGAACACAAAGGCTTACCTGTCCGGCCCTCTGAGTCCTGTCGGTTTTGTGACGATTTGCCTTTCTGGGCTCCGAATCGGGCTTTTTGTTGTTGGGGATGACGATTCACCTGTTTGGGCGTTGAATCGGGCTTTTGGTTCGACGATCCACCTGTCTGGGCGTTGGACCGGGCTTTTTCTGGTGATGATCCACCTATTTGGGCGTTAGATCGGGCTTTTTCTGATGACGATCCACCTGTTTGGGCGTTGGACCGGGCTTTTGGTTTGACGATCCACCTGTCTGGGCGTTGGACCGGGCTTTTCCTGATGACGATCCACCTGTTTGGGCATTGGACCGAGCTTTTTGATGACGATCCACCTGTCTGGGCTCTGAATCATGTGGATTGAGTTGATCTGTGGACCACTCGGATCTCGGGCGACTGGTGCCGTACCGGGCGATTGTGCAGGCGTCACGTTTGGCTCGTTCCGTGACTTGCGGTGTCGGTTTTTCCACGTTTCCTTGCTAGTTTATCATTTCCAAGGGTAAATGTGTCAAAATTTTGAACTTTGACGTTGCGTAGACGCTTATTGTCGAGGACAATTTTGTCCTTTTCCAGAAGGTTTATCTCGCCGCGAGATATGATATACCGCGCGAGATATCTACTGTCGGGGCATATAAACAGCAACTCTTGTTTATTTTGAAAACATCTTTTCCAAAATTCCCTCCCTAGCTCAAGCCAAGGTCGCTTTCTTTGCAATTTTTTCGTGGATTTGATTGGTGATTCTCCCCCTAATCCATTCTCAATCCCTCCTCCTTCCATAATCGATGGCTCAAGAACAAAGAAATCCTATCTTGGGGAGTTATTTACTAGGGAAGGATTATCCCCGCGATGATCTCACATTCGATAGGCACGCCCACATCTCTACCGCTGTCCGGGAGGGCTTGGTAAGAACTCTATCTTCACCTCTTGTTTCTTGTATTGCATTGATTTGAATCCCCTTTCCCTTGAATTCAAAAAATCTCTCAATGGCCTTTTGTTCATGTTTGTGCTTAGAGCTAGGTTCCCCTTGCATGCTTTAATTTTGTGCATTCCTTCGGATGCTTGTTGTTGCATTGTGTGCGTATGAGCCTCCTACACATCATGGATTGTAGGAGAGGTTGATTCGGATTATGATTGACATCCTCGGGCAAGCTTTTCTTGTACGCACGCCAAGTGTTCGATGAAATGCCCCAATGAAAAATTTCTTCTATTTCATTGATTTCTTGATTTGGAATGATTTCTAATGTTGCCCTCTCTGTTTTTCCTCTGTTTTGCAGTCGTACAAGCCAATTAAGAACTGTCGGGGGAGTCCGAAAATGGCTAAGGCGGTGTGGGACAAGATCAAGGATCTTGACGGCGTCCGAGCTAGGGTGGCCCAAACGGGTTTGTTGACTTTCATTGACAATCTCCAGGGAATAAGGCGGACTCCCCAAGTTCTCCAGGCTATTCGGGAGAGGTGGTGGGACACTACCCACACCGTTCACTTGCGCTTCGGGGAAGCGACTATGACTCCGACTGATTTTCTTGCTATCACGGGGTTAGAGTTCATTGGCGATCCCCTGCCGAAGTTTCCGAATTATAAGCCTGCGAGTCCAGTGGCATGGAGGCAGTTGATTGGTTTCCCCCCTAACAGGGTTAAGGGGTATCTTCTTTGAAGTTGACACCCCTCCGGCGTCGGATTGAGGACTACTCGGAGAAGCCGAATGTGAGTATTGATCGGTTGGTGAGGGTGCCCTCTGGTATATCCTTTCGAGACTATTTTGCGAACCATTCTTCTACGGCCCGTCTTTCTTTGTTACGCTTGTTGGTTGATCTGGATGAAGTGAGCGGCTATGATTGGGGCTCAGCGGGGCTAGCCTACATCTACCATGCCATGGATGAGGCATGTAGGAATACCAAGGACTCTCTGTCGGGGTATTCTTATGCCTGGGAGGTATGCTCTTTGATTCTGTTTCTGTTTTCCTCGTCCGTATACCGTGTCTCGTGTTTCATACCGAATTTGATCCGTTTTCTTTGTGCGAGATATGGGGCTATCTTGTTCTTGGGCTGTACAAGTTTGAGTTGGAGAGCGGGGCCCCTTTGTTTCCGGATATCGGAGGTGGAGCCACCCGAACCGGACCGTTGATGAGGAGGAGGACCGGGGATTGGACCTTGACGGTGGTGGAGGCGCGGGCCATGTTGGATACCTTCGAGTATGAGAGGTTGGGCCTATATCCTTGGACCCTATTGGAGCTGGAGGTGCATCGAGCTTGGGATGCTATCGGGATGCAGAGGATGCTGGCGTCTTTGGAGGGGGACACCATGTACCTTGGTGAGCGGGTCTTCCCACAGCATGATGGCGGGTAGACTATCATCGGGTGCCGGCGGATCCGCCGAGGTCGATGTATCCCACCCACTCTATTCCGGAGGATGATTATGCGAGTCTTTTGGTGGGTGATGCGGCGACGGCTTGCGTGATTCCCGGGCTTCTTATGCGGAGTTTACGCCTCGGTTGATGGGTCCCCTCCGGTGGAGGATAGGCGATCACATGCTCGTGGCTCCGCCTCGCTTACGCTTCAGGTTCTTCAGCCCCTAGCACTTCCTCTCGTGCTACCGGTTCTGCTCTTTTGCCCCGGACTACGGCCCTCGAGCTACACGTATATGATGGGGAGCATGCCGATGATGGGGCACATCCCGTCTCCCGATCGATTCCCGAGGGTTACCGCCTCCCGCCGATGTCTCTTCGGTATGTTTCTGTTTGTACTGTTTCTCGTATTCGTCCATATAAGTGTATATGTCCGACTCCATCTGAGCATCTTCTTTTCTTTGATTTTTAGGTCACCATATCCGCGGCCGATTACAACCGTGGGGCGACCAAGATGGCTGGGTTGATGGCGTTGGTGTCGGACTCCGTCCAGAGGCCATTCCAAAGCTTCTTCGGCGGCCTCAACGGTGGCCTCGGCGATGACCCCTACTTGCGGAGCCAAGAGGTCAAGGAGGGATGGTAGCCCCCGTGGAGGTGATGGCGGAGGTGCCGGCGGCTCGAGCGACTTGATGGCGTGATCCCCTCCCTTTCTCTCTTTATTTGATGATTTGATGATCTGTACATATTGGCCGTGTGGGCCCAGACAATTTTTTTTCTTTTCTGGTACCTGTTAGGAACACGTAGGTAGTACAAACAATGGTTTTTTTTTCTTTTTTTTCTTAGCCCCTAATCCTAGGTCTAATTAGTTTAATTAACTTTCTCGACTTTCCATGTGCTTTTCGGGAATGGGAATGGCCGATAGGCCGCAATTTTGAGCCTGAGTATGGTGTTTTATTGCATGTTATGAACTGTACACGCAGGTTTTTCGAGACTTGCTTTGTCAAGTTGGGGCTAGATTGCTGTTTGAGCAGAACTGTTGCTGTTTGGCCGTAGGGATATCTCGCGCGAGATAAGGTGTCTCGCACGAGACACGCTACCTGTGCAGTAAATCTCTTCCTTTTTCGAACAGATTTTGACAAGCTTTTCCCTATAAAATCACCCCGTAGTCCGGCCGAGATAACTCATTCTAGCTTTTCAAACTCTAGAGATATCCTGTTAGGGTGAAACTCTTGTCTTCTTCTTCAACCCTGTGATCCATGGCTTCCAAGGAGATTGTCCCAACGTCCATGATTGTCGATGATTTTTCTTTGTCCTCTGAAGTGATTGCATCTTTCAAGCAAGCATCAAGGGATTTTGTAAGGTCGTTTCGCAACCGGTCTCGCAATAAGTTTATCGCAGAATTCGGATTTAGAATTCTTTGCACTTTGAAGAACCTCCAACCGGATTGGATGTTATTGCAGGGTGCTGCTCGATTTTGGGATCCCTCTATTCATCTTTTCAATTTTTCTTTGAATGAGATGGTGCCTACCGTGGAGGAATTCGCCATTTTCTTGGATATGCCTTTGACTGGCGAGATTGTTGTTCCTAAGTATCATAGGAATCATTCGGAGGCTTTGAACGAGTTGTTAGGGATCCCCCTTGATACTTGCTATGAGTTGGTTCACCGAAAGTGGGTTGATTGCTCTTCTTTTCCGGGACGCTTCAGCGGTGATTCTGATGATGATGCTTTTCATGTCCATAACCGGAACTTTCTGGCTCTTTCTCTTTTCGGAGATGTTTTGTTTACGTGCAGGGACGGCTTGGTCGATTCCCAACTGGTGGAAGTTGTTCTGCAGGCTAGGAAACGTTCTAGGAACATTATTCCGCTAATCTTTGGTGAGACCCTTCATGGTCTTGATGAGCTGCATAGGACTGGCGTCATGACTCAAGGGAGTCCCCTCCTATTGACTATTTGGCTTAGGGAGCATCTCAAGTTGATAGGTCCCCCGTTAGAATATTCTCCTTTTACATATCATACACGAAAGTTGTTAATCAAAGATCTTTCAGCGGATGAATGGGCCGAGCTGATTGCGAAGACCGAAACTGCCGATATTCTCTGGTGTCCACCTTATTGGAGGTTGAACAAGTATGTTGCCAATACCCAGGGTTTTGACAGGGTTGTTCTTCCGGGTTTGCGAGATTCCTCCTTTTACTTTTCCAAGCGGGTGCTCCGTCGCTTTGGTCGCCAGCCAGGACACTTATCTTTTCGAAGGAGCTTCTCGTGTAGTGTCCTATATTGGTGTAGAGTTTGCGCAGGTGCTAGCTCAAGCATGGGGTGTAGGAACTAATCGGGAACGTTGGTCGAACCTTCGGACTTTCAATGCAAGCATCTTCCTGTCTAACAAATATTTGGATTGGTTCCTCCATACCGGTCATCCTAGTGCAGAGAAGATTGATGACTTGCGGCTTTCACCGCTAAGAGATTCTTTTGTAGCTAGCGGTATCTTGCGAAGGAGCGAGGCTCGCTCGATCCCGCTAATGTGCGAACCGATCCTACTCAGGATTTTCTTGATGGGGATTGGTACGAGAGGCGAGGCAAGGGAATGCCCGGAAAGACGCAAGCTTTGGACAGGCCTCATGTCTTCAAGAGATTGTCGGAATCTCGTCTTTGATCGTCTCGAGGGATGTTACGCTTTGAGAGGCTCAAAGCGCAAGGAGGATCACGACGACGGTGGAGACCACGTCCGCCGGCCAACCAAGTTAATGAAAGGCTATATCTTTAGGAGTACCAAGTGATTGCTTTGATAGATCAATTGTTTCTGCTTTATTAGTATTATTTTTTTTTTCAAGTTTGTTAGCTTAGCAAATTAGTCGTTGTGGTTAGGATTTCCCTATTATCATTAATGAAATGCATTGATTAATAAAAGGGACAACTTTGATTTATTTATTTGATTAGACCGAACCCGAAGGCCGCCACGTTCCTCTTTTACAAAGCAATTAAACAAGAGGCTCAGTCCAACGTAGTTCATTTTTGAGAAAAGGACAAAAATATGGCTCTAGGCCGTAGAGTAATCTCGCGAGATAAGGCCCTTTTTTTTTTTTTTTTTTTTTTTTATGCACACCCTTTCTTTTGCCTAGACCGCCCCTTCGGTTTTTTCGATCTAGCGGGCTTCTTTTCTTGTGCTAGCTCTAATTTTTGCCTAGGTTGTCCTTTCCGGGATTTTCAACCTAGCGAGCGATTTGTTTTAAGGAGGCCAAGTCACGCGAAGTACTTCTTGAGCTTGTCCATGTTGACCGGCTTCGGTATTTGATCTCCGTCTAAGTCTACTAAATTCTGAAGGGCTCCCCGGAGAATATCTTCTTCACAATGTAGGGTCCTATCCACCTTGGTCCCCACTTGCCTAATGGGTTGAAAGGTCCGGGACGATGCTCACGGAGCACCGTGTCGCCTACTCGATGTTCCTTGTCTTGACCTTTTGTTGAAAGCTCTTGCCATTCTTCTTTGGTAAGCTTGAGTGTGTTCGGCCAGTTTCAACCTTCTTTCATCCAACAGGGCTAGCTCTTCGTATCCGCTTTCTAGCGCCGACTTCATTCACTTGGTTTTCTAGGAGAACGCTTAGTGATGGTATTTCCAATTCTATCGGTAAGACAGCCTCCATCCCGAATGTGAGGGCGTAGGGAGTTTCCCACAGTAGCCGTTCTGGATCAAGTGCGGTACCCCATAGTGCGAATGGTAGTTTGTCGGGCCGCCTTTTCCAAAGGATCGCCATTTTTCTCGATGATAGTCTCGATTGTTTTGTTCGCGGCTTCAATCGCTCCGTTTGTTTGAGGCCTATAAGGAGATGACTGTGTCTCGTGATTTTGTACTCGGTCGGCAGGCGATCGGTTTCCTTCTCGAAGTGTGACCCATTATCGGATATCATCTCTTGTGGAACCCCATATCGGTAGATGATGTTGTGCTTGATGAATTCCCGCAACCTTTCGGCATTCGTAACTTTGTAGGAGGCGGCCTCGACCCATTTAGTGAAATAGTCGATGGCTACTAGGACGAAACAAAGGTCCGTTGGCTCCCGCGGGTGTGATCTTTCCAATCACGTCTATTCCCCATGTAGAGAACGGCCAAGGTGAAGTCATTGGGTACAGAAGCCGGAAGGCGGTGCATGCCGAAGATTGGCGTGTATCTCGACACTTGTGGCACTTTTTGACCATTTTGGTACGGTCGGCTTCCATGGTCGCCCAAAAGTACCTTGTTCGATGATCTTTTTGGCGAGCATGTTTCCGCTCATGTGGGTTCCACATATGCCTTGATGAACATGGTCCATTATTTCTTGGGCCTCTTCCTCGGTGGCGCAAAGGAGGTTTCCTTGGGAATGTTTCTTGAATAAACGGCCAGCCGTGATGACGTAATTGGCGCCAACCTCTTAAGGGCGATCTCGAGTCTTCGTGTCCTGTCTCGTGTGGGATGGTTCCATCTAGGATGAAATGCCAAATGTCGTGGTACCATGGTTTCCCTTCGGAGTTTTCAACAGCGGCACCTTCGGATAACCATTTGTCTTTGCGATCGTGAAGATCTATAACGGCGCAAAGATGCGGAGTTGCACGCCGTGTTATCTTGAAGGGTTTAACCGCTTTTCCTTTAGGGATTTCAACCAAAGAAGCAAGTGTGGCTAGTGCGTCCGCAAAACCGATTTTTTGTCTCTCGGGGAGATAGTGGAATGAGACATCTTGAAATTGATGCGCCAATTCTTGGAGGTGGGTACTGTATCTTTGAAGGGTTGGATCTTGGACCCTCCACTTCTTTAATGTCTCGATTGATGATCAATTGGGAATCCCCGAATACCTCGAGTTCGGCCACGTTGCGTTCTAGGGCTGCCTCAAGCCCCGCTATGCAAGCCTCGTATTCTCGCGGTATTGTTGGTGGCGTCAAAGTCAAGACATACGCTAGTGGAGTGTAGATGTCGTTAGTGGTCCACCAATAACATTCCGATGCCAAACCCTCTCTTGTTGGCTGCGCCATCGAAAAATAATTGCCACTTATTTTCTTTCTATGCTTAGGATGTCCTCATCGTGGAATCGCGGGTCTTCCCCTTCACTTCGTCGCAAGGAAATTCGGCCAACTGATCTGCGAATACACTCCTCCGACGGATTTCTCGAGTGACGTAAGTGATATCATACCCCGCGAGCATGAAGTACCATTTGGCTAGTCTCGAAGACAAATTTGATTTGTCTAGGATATATTTCAAAGGGATCCATCTTTGCGATGAGACGGACCGGAAAGGCTTCCATATAGTGCTTTAACCTTTGTGATACCCGGACGAGAGCAGCGCATGACTTGTCGAGTGGAGAGTAGTTGATTTCACCGCCTTGGAATCTGCGGCCGACAAAGTAGATGGCATTTTCTGTGTGCGAGGCCGGCCGTTCTTGAGCAAGCATAGCCCCTAATGCGTTGTCCGTGATTGTGAGGTATAACTTCAAGGGCTTCTCCTTGTGTGGTGGAACTGTGATAGGTGGGGAAGTCAAGTAGTGCTTAACTTCCTCGAATGCTTCTTGACATTCTTCGGTCCATTCTTGAGGTGCGTTTTTCTTAAGTAGCTTAAAGATGGGGTCGCACATTGTAGTCGATTGATTAATGAATCGACCGATATATTGGAGTCTCGCCCATGAATCCCTTTACTTCTTTCTCGTGTCCTGGTGGAGGCATGTCTCGTGATGGCCTTTATCTTGGCGGGATCCGCTTCTATGCCGCGTTCGTGACCATGTATCCCAAGACTTTCCCTTTGACTACTCCGAATGAGCATTTGGCGGGGTTGAGTCTCATTTTGTGCCGTCTCGCCGATTGAAGAATTTTCTCGAGATCTCGAAGTGTTGGCCATCTCGTCCCCTTCGAGTGGATAATCATGTCGTCCACATACACCTCTATTTCTTTATGGATCATGTCGTGGAATAGTGTCGTGGATCGCTTCTCTCGATAGGTAGCCCCGGCGTTCTTGAGACCAAACGGCATGACCGTGTAGCGTAACGTCCCCCAAGGTGTGGTGAATGCCGTTTTGGCCGGTCCTCTTCTCGCCATGAGGATTTGGTTATACCCCCGCGAACCCGTCGACGAATGAGCGGACCTCGTATGCCGTCGTGGCATCGACCAACATGTCTATGTTTGGTAGCGGGAAGTCATCTTTAGGGGATGCCTTGTTCAAGTCTCGAAATCAACACGTACTCGTATTTTCCCGTTCGACTTGGCTACTTGCACTCGTGTTTGCTAACCATTCCGGATATTCAATCACTTTGATGAACCCTACATTCAAGAGTTTCATGATTTCTTCTTTCACTTGCATTGACCATTCCGGCTTGATTCTACGTAGTTTCGCTTGACTCGGCTTGGCGTTGGGTAGCGTGGTATCTTGTGTTCTACAACCGACCGATTCAACCCACGCATATCTTTGTAGGACCAAGCGAATACGTCGACATATTCTCTCGAGGAGCCGGGTCAAGGTTTCTCTCGTCTTCCCTCTTGAAGAAGCCGCCGATCTTTGTTTCTCTCGGGGTCTTCGTTGTCCCAAGATTAACTCGTTTGCATTTCCTCGTCGTCAACGGGGCCATTCTTTCCACAACGACCTACTTGCTTAGCTAATTCTTTTAAGATTTGTTCGTTATCTTGATCTATCTCATCGTATGATTCATTATTAACGTGTTCGTTATATTGATTATTATTAGTTAATTCATCATTTACGATGTTAGCAATCTCGTGGTACTCGGAAAGATCAAAGTTTTCATTAAGGAAGTAAGGGAATACATGTTCAGCCACCGCCTCGATTTCCTCTTGAGTGAGTTCATCGGAGGTGGAGCCTCGCTTTCTAATGTAAAAGTTGTAGGGCCTATCTTCCTGCGAGGGTGGGGAGTGCAACCAAGCTCTTTGATCATGAAGTCTTCATCAACAATCGGTCCTCCTAAGTGACGTGCCGCTTAGGAATTGGCTTATCACATTTCGTATTAGTCTTGTGTAGTCGGTAGTTGGAGCGTCCCCCTTGGATATTGCATGAATCTCGGGCCGTCTTCTAACCTAAGCACAAGTCTTGGAACTGTCGTAGCATGTATTCTCCCAACACAAAGTCCCATTCGCTTGTCATTTCTCGCCTTCGTGCCCCACAAATCATTAGGGATCGGTGGGACGGATTCTCAGTTTCATCCGGAGAAGCATCGCAGCCACCGAAGATTTCAAAGCCCGGTTGGCGCTTTCCTTTATCATCGACCCATGGTTCTGAAAAGATAAAGTAGGGAATACTTTCCCCTTCTCGAACAAAGTAGCCATTGAGTGTCCTCCGATATGGTTTGAGGTTGCAATCCTTGAACTTTGGGTCATTGCAGTCTTTGTACGAGGTTCCTTCCTACTTGATTTGAGTGAATCCCCACTCTTCTATGTCATCTTCATCGTGGATGGAGATGTCATATCCTAGTCCATGCTTTGTGTGAGGCGGGGGGACCGGTGGTGGTTCCGTTATTCCTTGTAAGTGCTTTCCAAGCCCCAATCCAGGAAAGTACCCTTTTGCTAGCATCATTCTCCAGACAGGAAGGCTTCCGGAAAACCTAAGTGCCTTTGAGTAGTCGTTTTCGTTGCAAGTGTCTATGACATTCACGGTGCTTTCTTTCTCGATCTCAAAACCACCGAACAGAAATCAGAAGTGCTATGTTGTACTTCGAGGATAGGACTAGCAGCCGACCATCTCTCCGTGTATGGTGACTATCGTGTTGTTGTGTCTCGAACTTGATGCATTGGTGCAAGGAGGAGGGCACACCCCCTATGTCGTGTAGCCAAGGGCGACCAAGCAAAGAAATTGAAGGATGCCGGGATGTCGATGACTTGAAATTCGATGCTCATAGTGACTTGCCCCATTTCTAGAGGTATCACAACCGATCCCAGAGCGGTTATAGCAAGACAATCGTACCCCTTACGGTATGCCCGGATGGCTTGAGGTCTTTGTGGGTGAGGCCTAATGATGATAAGGCTTTCTTCGGGAGGACATTGATTGCGTAACCATTGTCGACCAAAATGTGTGGCATTCGGTACCCATTCACCTTAGCGCTTATGTAAAGGGCCTCATGATGATTGTTCCCATAGGATGGGAGGTCCAAGTCAGTGAAAGTGATGACGTTGCCAAACCGCACTTGGCCAATCATTTGAGTGAGCTCTTCGGGTGTTGCTTCTGAGGAAATGGTCATTTGAGCCAATGCCTTTTTCAACATCTCACGGTGCTTGTGAGATGCTCCTATGAGATCCCAAACCGAAATATTTGCTTGTGTCATTTTCAATTGAGTTAAGAGAGGGTCCTCCGGCTCACTTGGCGATGAGGCTTTAGCTTGTTTTGGAGGATTTTCATCCCTTGGGTCTTTGTTGGTGATCACACGACCGGATCGTGTGAGTAGGTTGACTGTTTTAGACCCTTTTTCCTTTTGCTCTAAGATTTCCTCCCAAGACATCATATAACAGAAAGAAGATTCATTAAATTCAAGAGGGCTCTCGTCCACAATTGTGGCTAGACGAGTAGGGTCCTCGAAGCTACTTTCTATCTCTATTAAATTGACCTCATTGTTTGGCAAAGGATTAGTAACAACATTTGGTAACCCTATCTCTTTATCGTCAAACAAATCTTGGATGACGTCTTTCAAGTGGAAGCAAGAGTTGGTGTCGTGACCGGTGAAGTTGTGGTACTTGCGTAAGAGATGATGAGCATGGTTGGCGGGGAGATCTTTCTTGGAGGTCCGCCTTCTCTTGGTTTGATTTTCCCATTCTTGACAAGTACTTCGAAGAGTTCTTCTTGGGTGATTCCTTCAAGCTTGTCATAATGCCTATCTTTCTTCTTCTTTTGTGGTGGAGGTACCGCAGAGTACTTACCATTTCCGGGATGATTGAAGACAATGGCATTGGACAGATGCATCCTTGGGATTGGAGGAGGAAGAAGAGCTCTTGTTGTAGCGGAATCCACTTTCTTTCTTGGCTTCCCTTTTCGTTTGATGAGGTCATCTAACCGTATGCCCGACTCTGTGAAGTTCGGCGAAGCTAGGAAAGTAGTTGCTGGCTAGCTTGTCTTGATATTCCTCTCTAAGGCACCGTATGAGGATGTGAATTTGCTCGCCTAGGCTGGGCCTATCAACGATTTCGGTTAGCTTGGTTCTCCACCTTTTGACAAAATCTGTGAAGGACTCGTTCGGTTGCTGCTTGGTTTGCTCAAGATCCCTTCTAGTGGTGCGATAAGTGGAGTTGTCCTCGTATTGCTTTTGGAAGGTACAACTAGCAAGTGGCCAGTCTAGTCTTGTTGAGAGTGGGAGGGTCATATACCAATCTCTAGCAGCACCATCATGAGTTTGTGGAAAGCATTGGGCTAACAGTTGTCATCAACACCCATAGGTAGCATGGCCCAAGAGTAGGTCTCCAAATGTGATTTGGGACAGGTGGTGCCATTGAATTTTGCAATGTCGGGTGTCTTGTACTTTCTAGGAAGCTTTGACATAGACTGGCGAAGGGTATCGTAATCAATGGAGAGCGTGGATCCCTTACTCACATCAAGGGATGAAAGTTTCTTTTCTAGCATGGCCATGGTAAGGGGTTCATTCTTGCTTTCCCCCTTGCTTTCTTTCTTGGATGTGCGGCTTTCATTGTCGGATGAGGAAGATGATGAGCTAGACTCGTACCTCTTTTCTTGCTTTTGCTTTTTGCGGCGACCCTTGGCCCTTTTAGTGTATGACTCCTCTTCTCCGGAGGAAGAGTCATTTTTCTTCTTCTTTTCTTTGTTGGCTAGTGCAGCCCTAAGCTCTTGAATTTCTTCCACGAGAGTGTGGATTTGGGAAGCTTGCACTTCTAGGCGATCATTGGCTTCTTCCGTAAGTTTGTGGTTGTTTTCGGACAGGGTCTCATTTCCCGGAATGTTGTCGATGCTCGGACATTGTGTTGGGAGTCTTGGAGTTGAGTAGCTTCGGAAAACCGACGTAAAATATGCAGATATCAGGATCTAGCCCCAACGAGTCGGAAGCAGTGCTTAAACGGCTCGTGCTCAAATTCAGCAGACAGAAGCATTATCTCGTGCGAGATTAGTAATCCCGCGCGAGATAATCACACGGAAAGTCGATTTTTATTTAGCCCTAATTTTTGGTCGGAACGGAAAGTCCGTTTTGAGGGGTTTCTAAGGCCTTTATCAGAACCTAACGACTAAGCAATCAATCCGATTTTTGTAAAGCAAAGCCATGTAAGATTGTTTTTTGAAGGATTATATGCACATTTTTTTTTCTTTGAAGGGACATCCGAAAGGGTCATTCCGAAGGGACTTTTTCCGAAGGGACTTTTTCCGAAGGGACTTTTCCGAATCCTTCTTTATTGTCAATTTTGCATGGCTTTGTTTTGATCAAAAACAAGAAAAGATCACTGAGTCAAAACCGACCGGTCACGGAGTGATCCTAAAAGTCAATCTACATGAGAATGTGGCGATGCAGGGCTGGAAGGCTAGGCTCCCCGCGATATGACAATCTAAGTGGATTGAATACGCGGAGTGGGATTGTCCAACTTCGGAGAGACCGGCGACTAGGTGGTTACCGTCATCCGTCCTTAGTGTGGGTCCCGGGTTTATAGAGGGTATGTAGTGCAATGACAGTTATATATGAGTGCGCGTGTGTGATAGTCAATCTATGTGATAGAGTAAAATAGGAAGTTTTTTTTTTTTGAAAGTCAAAAGAGAAAACAGATAGTGGCCGCACCAAGTGGTTGCCTACGTTTCTCCCAATTTAGGAAGACTCAGGCCGTCGTAGTTCCACATAAAGAGAGATAAAGAGAGATAAATAATTTAATTTACAACTCCCGAATCCCCAATGGACCGGACTTTAATTAAATAAAACCCAATCACACGCAGTTCATAAATAATAATCAATTATTTAAGGAAAATAAAGGTCCGAGTTCTACACCTTAAGGGAGGCCTTAAGATGCGAGAACTCTGCAAGTAGATAATGAATCCTGGGATCCCCTTGCGTGTTCGACCCTCGTCTTGGACCACGGGATGAACAGGAGAAACCAGAAAACAACCAGATTGCCGAAGCCATATCTCGCGCGAGATATGATATCTCGCCGCGAGATAAGCTTCATCTGAGAGCAAAAAATTCGAATTTTACTAATAATTTTTTTTTGAAAACCTCTCTTTTAATTTTGATGCAAGTTTAAGCCTCTTAATTTTCAGTCCCCAGCGGAGTCGCCACTGTAGCGTTGCGAGAAAGAAATTCTGATTCCTTTTTATTTTTTATGAGTCGCCACCTATATTATTTGATTGGAAACATAGAAAAACCATTTGAAAGAGATTTGAGTTCGGGGCTTAGGTTATGAAATGGGTAGGTTTAGAAGGCATCCATTTCACCCAATCCGGAGATCGGTCTTGCTAAAGAAAAGAGAGGTTTTTCAAAAGAAGAAGTAAAAAACGAATCTAAATACTACAAATAAAGGTCCATTTGACGAGGTCAAACGGAATGTAGAATCGATTGCTTCGAGACCGTCTCCATGATTTGGAGAGGCTCTAGGCCGATCCTAGATTCTATGGACTTATACCACTCTAACAATCAATTAGAAGGAGGTTTAGGAATTACCTTGCGTGAGGTGATTTGGGCAGAGTTTCGACTCAAGTTTAGAGTCGACCCTTCACACGGACAGAGCTTCGCCTTGGTCCTTGGTTTGGAGATTGATGCTTGTTTATCAACAAGGTTGACAAACAAACTATGAGGTGAGTTTTTAGGGTGATTTTGAGGGATTCCTTCAGGGAAAGAAAATGACAAAATGTGTGTGTTGTGTAAATTCGAGGTTTGGGATTTTTGACCTCCGACCTCCGATCCCTTGGAAGTCACCAAGTATTTATAGAGGTTGGATATGAAGAAGTGGAGAGTTAAAACCCTATCAGATGGTTCTAGAACTCCTCTCCCATTGGTTGGCCGGAGAGATAAAGTTTTATCTCGAAAAGAGGTTGAAATCGACGAGGGAACTGTCGTCTGCAATCTGCAGAGGGGGGATATCTCGCGCGAGACACGCCATCTCGCGGCGAGATATTGCTCCTGTGGACAGTTTTGTCCTTTCCTCGTTATCTCGTATGCAGTTTAGTCCCAAACTAACGGTAGTTAGTCAAAACTTAACGAAACATGACGAAATGGTGGATTTCTACTTCTTGACTCAAAGCGAGACTTAGAGTGGTATAAGTATGTTCCGATGTGTTCAGAATGGGGTGTCTACAGTCGCGTGACACAGGATCTGCTTTGCAGGTTGTGTCGCGTGACACAAGTTATCATATGCAGAAGCCTTACAAAATCAAGCACAGGATTAACGGAGATCTACCTAATCACTTCAAATGAGTGTGGATATTGAAAATCCACACTCTATTATGAGTGACAAGAGAATTAGATGAACAAAATTACAACTGAAATGATAGTCTCTCCATAGGGCTAGTTATGTCGCACTCTACAGGACTGATGGGGTCAGTTGTGTCGTGTGACATTACGTGACTCTTTGCAGAGACTTTACAATTCGAAATTCAATTCAACAGAAATCAAATCAGATCTGATTAACATAACAATTCAACTCAGAATAACACGAACCAGCAATAGATTCACCAAGGGGGTGTGGATATGGGGAGATCCACACTCCCTTGATGAACAAGAAACAACATGATTCAAATTACATCATGAATTATGAACAATAACAAGCACAGCAGATTAAACAGAGAGATTACGATTGGGACTTGATAATTGAAGGCGGATGGAGCCTTATTATCAAGTCCAAGGAACATAAATTATGAAATGGACAAAGTATGATAGAGAGAAAGGGGAAGGGAGTTGTTACCCTTGTAGATCCACCACCACTACACCAAGTCAGGTGCAATGGCCTTCTAATCAGTTGCAGGATGTAGATTCGAGCACAGATGGAGTGCTGGCCTTCAGATCTTATATGGTATGTGGTGTAGGGAGGTAGAGAGGTGGATTAAATGAGAGAGAAGGATTGAATTGAGGGAATTGGTTTGTGTTTTGTGTGGAAAGAGGAGAGAGACTGACTTCTGGCATAAATTTGGTAGAGTGACTTTATGGAATCGAAAAAGGATCCAAATATGAGAGGGGTAGGATCTTATTTATAGGCTGCTGATGATGGGCATATTGTGTCATACGACTTCCTGCAACCACTTTCCATGGCTCGAGTTGTCACTTGACACATCATGTCACTAGCCGTTTCTGGCGCCAAAACCTGGTTCTGCAATATTCCAGGTTAATGCCCAAAAGGTCCAAAAATTGGTTTATTCCTTGTAGGTCCTTTTGCATGAGCAAAGTACTTAAAAGTACTTCCTTCACAAGAAACTTATGAAATATTTCCGGAAGTCTCGGAATGGACTGGGAATTTACCAAAATGCCCCTAGTGAAATTTTATCATATTAAAATGCACCTAAAAAAGGTCGCGAATTGGATTGGCGTACTTACAGAGCCCCTCGGTAACGTCACTTATGGAAGAAGTGAGGTTGTCGATAAGAAAAGACCCAATCTCAATGAGCGGCTAGGGATGTGGTGGATGGCTGGACAATGACTGGTGAGATTGGATGGCTGGACCTTTGGAGAAAGGATTCCTGGTAGCTGCCAGGGGACTTAGGCTACTTGATGATGCGGGAAAACTGTAGCTGCCAAGGGACTTAGGCTACTATTTGTTGATGATGAATGGTGGCTGCCAGGGACTTAGGCCACTGTTGATGGAGACTGGTAGCTGCCAGGGGACTTAGGCTACTGTTTTTTGATGATCGTGGCTGCCGGAGGGACTTAGACCACTATCGTCAATGATGCGGGAAAATTGTAGCTGCCAAGGGAATTAGGCTACTGTTTGTTGATGAAGCGAGGTAGCTGCCAGGGGACTTAGGCTACCATTGCTGATGATCGTGGCTGGCGGAGGGACTTAGACCACTGTTTTCGATGATGCGGGAAAACTGTAGCTGCCAAGGGACTTAGGCTACTATTTATTGATGAAGCGAGGTAGCTGCCAGGGGACTTAGTCTACCGTTACTGATGATCGTGGCAGCCGGAGGGACTTAGACCACTTTTTGTTGAAGACTGGTAGCTGCCAGGGGACTTAGGCTACTTGATGATGAAAGGTGGCTGCCGAAGGGACTTAGACCACTGTTGTTGAAGACTGGTAGCTGCCAGGGGACTTAGGCTACAATTGCTGATGTTGAAAGGTAGGCTGCCAGGGGGACTTAGGCTACTTGATGATGAAGGGTAGCCTGGGTGGACTTAGGCTACTTGATGATGAAAGGTAGCCGCCTGGGACTCGTGCTACAATTTGATGAAGAATGATAGCTGCCAGGGGACTTAAGCTACTGTTTGTTGATGATGAAAGGTAGCTGCCAGGGGACTTAGGCTACTGCTTGATGAAGAATGGTAGCTGTCAGGGGACTTAGGCTACTGCTTGTTGATGATGAAAGGTAGCTACCAGGGACTTAGGCTACTGTTGCTGATGAAGAATTGTTTGTTTTTTGTGCAAGGGACGCCTTTTTGGCCGATGATCTTTCGTCCACTCGTGGGGACTTTGATGAAGACGTGCCAGTTCATACGAGATTTGATGAAGGTGTGCTTATGAGAACGGGCTTTTGATGAGAATTTGCCCTTGAGAATGGTCTTTGATGAAAATCCGCCCATGATAACGGGCTTTTGATGAAGATGCACCCATTTTGAAGATAATTCGCCGTGCGGAACAGGCTTAGATGTCGCTGAGACTGATGAGCATTATTGCTTAGAGATTGGGGTAGCTGAAGCTCTTTTTGACAAACATTGCTTGGAGACTGAGGCAGCCAAGGCTCTTTCAGATGATGCTGATGAGTCCCAAGATGATGAGACTGATGAAGATGCTAAAGGCAGAATATGCCACCTGAAGGATTTGAAATCTTTCTCCAGATTGTGATTTGAGGAGCAATCCCCATGATCAGATCATGATCACTTTGATTATTGTACCCTGTGAGGGGAGGAAACACAACAATCTAGGCACTTTGCATTTTATTGAACACAATTATTGTTTAATTTATGCATTATTTAACTTTATGCACAAGTCCATCTCGGATGGGGATGAAAATGGAGATGAGGATTTTGTATGGCTTGACGAGCAGATATGTATATGGCAAATGATGGATTGATGGTGTATATGTACGATGATATATGATGATGAATGGGGTGATAGTGTATAGAATGTATGTGGTGAAGTGAACCCTCTCCCATGAGGTGGGGAAATGTATGAGTGATAGATGATATGGTGCAGCCTAGGCAAGTCGGGGATGCTCCCGGGAGTACAGATTGCAGCAGGTCCGTCACTGGTAAGGACAAAGTGTATCGAGCACCCGAGACGGCAAGCAGCAGTGGAAGTGCAGAGAACGCCCTGGTTTTGAAGATATGATTAGGCGGAGCCTCAGTTCTTGATGAGGTGACCATGACGAAGCCCCAGTTGATAATGCAAAGCAAACCCAGAAGGAAATCTGGTAAGGAGAGCCCGAGAGAATAGCTTAGCAAAGCCCCAGCTTGGAGAAATCCAATGCTGCCTTATTGCAGACAGAGTCATCTTGTGGCCAAAGAGGCAACCCATCATTTCAGACATTAGTCAATGTGAGTACCCCGACCCGAACTCGTGTTTTGGGCCAGCTTTCCTTAAATATGCAAAGGGCTTATCTAATTATTAATTTGTATTAGTGTTGGGCTTGTCTAAATATTTATTTGCATTTAGTTTTGGGCTTCCTTATTTATTTATTTATTTATTTATATTCATTAGTTCTTGGGCCTGCCTCCCTTCGGCCGATTCTGCCTATGGAATGATCGGTGTCGTCCGACACAGGACGACCCTAAGGGGGTTAACACCCCATGTCGTACGACATGGAAGGTCCTCTCAGTATGCCTATAAATACATGCCTTTGCTGATCATTTTGATGGGGATTTTCTGAAGTAAGGTTACTCTATCAAATTGGAGAGAAGAGAGAGAAACACACACACTCAACTCCCTCCTAAAACACACACACATCCAAGGTTGACCATTCTTTGTTGGTGTTTTGAAGAGGCAAACACCATACTATTGGTGTCTTTGCCTTGTGGACTACAATAGGTAGACCATAAACCCCTCCTATCTCTGTTTATATCTTGTTTACTTGTTCATTTGCCTTGCATGCTTATACTATGTGATAATATGTGATTATTTGGGATTTTTGTGTGATCAAGATGATGGAGATGTGAATCTTCAATATTCATATCTCCTCATCTCAGATATGGACATTTAGTAGTGTTAACTTTATTAAAGTTTGCATCTTGGTTGAGCTTGTTTGAGTTAGGAGGTGATGGCTCCCATGATCATGGCCTAAAATATGTGATCATTCACATTTGGTCATCAAAGCCATGTGATCCTCCCATAATACTCACTTGTTACTGTTTTTTTACTGTTTTAAGTTGATATTTTAGCTTAATATCATTGTTTGGGAAGTTTGAGATCATTTGGGTGTAAACCGCTGATGGAGGCGGCCTCTGTCGTATGACATAGACTGCCTTGGGCGTCCTGTGTCATACGACATCCGTAGCACAGAAAGTCAATCTTGACTTCATTAACTCCAGTCAACCCCAAATTGGTTCCAGACCCTAAACAGTGTTTCTCCATAGTTAAAGTAGCCTTATATCAGTGTTAGATTAGCTTTGGTGGCCTTTGCATCCCCTTTGTAAGAGGCAATCTGACCAGGATATCCTACGTCGTACGACATCCCTCTCCTGAGGAAGTCCTGTGTCGTACGACATTCAAAGGCCCTGGACAGACTGTCTCAACCTTTCCTTGTAATTCAAGTCAATCATTTATAAGGGTGTGGCCCCCTTTAAATGGCTCACAAGTTGTATCCTATTTTATTATCATTAATAAAATCCAAAGTTCATATGTTTGCTTGTTGACACGATTTACACACACTTAAATGATTATATTGTCCTTATTTGATTGAAAGTCTCGAAAGAGGCGACATGGGTGAGCTCTATATTCTCTTACCACGTCGTAACTTGACCCCCGGACCCAACTAAATGTTTATCGTTTCTCAACGTTTTCCTTAAAAAGGAGTGGCGACTCCCATTTTATTAAAGCCGCGTTCATTTCCGTTCCTTTTCAAAATAATCAATTAAAACCTTTTTCAAACTTCCCATGCGTTTTTCGGCATGCGGGATCGGGGTATGTTCAGTGGTGACTCTGCTGGGGACTGTTTAAAAAAGCTTTTATTTTTAATAAAAAAAATGATACTTGGTATATAGGTGGAAACCATTAAATTTCCCGTTATCGCCTCCTCACCCGAGTCTGGGATAAATTATGGTCTAACAATGCCACGTACCGGTATCCTTTTGAAAAAAAGTTTTTATTTTGAGAGGGTCTAACTTTCTTTAATCAACTTGGACAATTTTCTCATTCTCTTTGTGTGTGATTCGTGTTATTGTGTGCTCCTATGTGCTTTGCCATGCTTATGTGCCTACCTGCTTTTTATACCTTGGTATGTTGGTATTTTGGTGGTGGGGTTCTCCTCCCTACCCCCTTGGTCGGTGGTTGTCGATCTCTCGCTGGTGAGATTTTCTGTGCCTGACGACATCCCTGCTTCGGGGGAGTCCCGTGCCTGACGACAAAGGAAGGCAAGACATGTGGCCATTTTTGGGCTTGGCGCTTGAGCAGCTTGGTAAGTACGCCAATCCAATTCGCAACCTATTCGATGCATTTTAATATAATAAAACCTGCATTAAGGGGCGTTTTGGTAAATTCCCCGGCCTATCCCGAGACTTCCGGAAACGTTCCATGAGTTTCCCGCGAAGGAAGTACCTTTGGTACATCATTCATGCCAAAGGACCCTCGGGAATAAAACCCGTTGGACCTTTTGGGTATTTTCCCTAATGTTCCGTAAACTGGTTTTTGGCGCCAAAAGCGGTTGAGCCACCTTGTGTCATGCGACGCTTGAGGCATGGAAAGTGGACGCGTAAGGTCGTGCGACATACTAAGGCAGCCAACCGCAGCCTATAAATAAGACCCTCCCCTCGTAAAGGGATCCCAATTCTAGCCTACTGTTACTCGCCAAAATAGCATTGTGACGAACATCCCAAACACCAAACCTCTCTCTCCTACCTTCCAACTAACCAATTCCTCCCATCCAAACCCAATTCTCAAACTACACCAATTGGAGCCCTTGCACTGCAGCTTTGAGATCCGCAACGACGAATTGAAGGATTCTATATCTCGATCGGATATAGAATTCGAGGAAGCAACAAGGGTAACGATTCCCTAACCCTCTCTCCCTCTCTCTCTCTTGCTTAATTCCTTGTAATTCTAGCATTATATTTTGTTTGGATCTCAGAATCGATCCTAGCTATCCGAATTATCGAATCCCAATCGCAATCTCTCGGGTTAACTTACATAAATTGTGTAATTGAGCTCATATTGATTGATTTGGTTGAATTTGGTGCTTGAGCCCCAAGGGGGTATGGATCTACCCATATCCACACTCCCTGGGTTGATTTAGTCTCAAGCTTCGTATTTCGTTCGTAATCTAGCTAATTGACTAGATCCGTATAGCTTTCTCGTCAATTCGTGTTCATTCTTGTAAGTCTTCTCGCAGATGGTCCATATGTGTCACGCGACACCTTCGTCTCCATGTGATCCCGTGTCACGCGACATATTTGGTCACCGATACGACGTGTCACGCGACATAAGTGACCTATCTCGCAGAGACCTCTTTCTTTTGTAACTGCTTTTAAGATTGTTTGTATTCGTGGATGTGGCCTCCCTAAATAATGGGCTCACAATTTGTATTTCCTCTTTTCATAATCAATAAGACGTATTTTTACCACATCTTGCTTATTATCAATGTATGCACACACTTTGGATTTACTTGGATGTTTTTGATTGAAAGACTCGTCTATGGACGAGGCGTGTTGGGTGAACTCTCGGTTCTTCCCAACACGTAACCTGACCTCCGAACCCATGTTTTTCTCTCTAAATAAAGGTTTTCAATGTTTCCTCTTAAAAACGGCGTGGCGACTCCTTTTTCTTTTTTCGGGCGAGCGCACATTCAGTGGCGACTCCGCTGGGGACGAAACATTTGAAAACCTGTTTTTCAAGTGTTGAGTGGGTCAAGCTTTTATTTAGTCAAAACATCCAATACATCCATTTTGTGTGCATTATTCGATAATCATTTGTGGTTCATACATCTTGTTGATTATGAAACTTGTGAGCCCTTTGTGCTTATGGTCACTTTTTGTGCATTAGTCTTCTTTTGTGTTGCTCTTGCTATGATAAAACAGGGGCTGATTTGATGATTGAAGAGCCGCCGGTTCGCTGACCACCCAGGTCGTGCGACACCTTTGTCTCGGTTGTCCCGTGTCACGCGACAAAGGGTGGCCACCGAACATAACATCGTAAGACTCGGTTTGAGGGCAGTCCCTTGGATCAAGCGTGACTCAATTGATTGTGGTTCCCTATATATCCTGTGTGAGGGTGTGTGTTGTCTTTTCTTTCTTTAAAATAAAAAAAAATTAAAAAAAATCATTTTTTTGCAAAATAAAGGAACATAGCCATCCCGCACACTACACCACGTAGATCTAGAACCCTCGGGTGCGATTGACGGCATCGCGGACGGCCATAAAATTCGCCTACGCTTGAGCGCCTAATGTCAAACCCATACCCCTAGTGCATTTTAGGTGGCGCCACACTTTAAACTTCACCCAAAACGGTTGGTTTTCGACACGCCATTTTTTCAAATACACTAAAATGAGTTGTTTCAAAAATTTTAATAAGCTTTCGTACCTTTCCCAAAACCTAGCACGTGTGGGCATGTTGGCGATGCAACATGGTTTCACGAAAGGACTTGTCGTTCCCACGGCCTGTTCTAACGAGAGATCATGTCGCTTTGTCAACGTGCACCGACGAGAGGTCATGCCGGATTTTTTCCTTGAATTTCTTCAGGAATACCCGTTATGCTGCCCAAATTTTTCCAGAAATTGGGACAGCTCGTCCGTCCCATAAATGCTTCGGTTTTGTTTAGGTACTGTCGCCTATTATTAATTTTGAAACAACGCATTTGGTGTATTTTTGGATGATGTGTAATAGGTTCCCCAGATCTAGATTGCGTGAAATAAAGGATTAGCCTTTCCCAACCGGCTCTAGGACTTAAAAGACACCGATTTCTACTTGAAGATTAATAAAGTGTTGCACGAGTCCGTCTCCTTTCCCGTCCTTCCCTCTCCCGTACCTCCTCAAAGATTCTCTATCCCACCTCCTTATACACGCTCTCACCTCTTCACCTTTGCAAAGGTTACGGCAAGTTGGGTTTGCGCTCTCATTCCCGGCGCTCAGTAGTCCATATTCCTGAGGCGGAAGCAGTTCAAGTGCCCGAGCGCTGCTCATATGATGCAGAATCCAAAACGCTCGGTGCAGAGAAGACTATGGCCCACGAATCTAGAAGTGCATATCCCATGGGTCAGCAGCGGAGTGCAAATGGTGCGTCCATCGAAAGCGAGCTACACTTGAAGATATTTTTCCTTACAAGCGGGAGGCCCGGTTGTTTGCTCAGATTGCTAAAGATAAGGAGGGAGACTTGTGAATGACAAAGAGATCGAGAAGGGTCCTCACCGCACCGATGGCAACAATACTCTTCCTCCCGTCCGAATGTTGATGCAGTCAAACAGTCCTCGTAGGGTCTAGAATGTCCATTGTTGGACATGAGTCTGTCGAGTCCAAGTTGGACCAATTTTGCTTTGCAGTGATAAAATCTTTGTTTCTCTTCTTGCTAGACTCGAGACATCACTAGTACACCTGCGTTACACTCGATTGAAATGGTCTTATTCCAAATGATCACTTGTGCTGCTCACCGACTAACGCTTTGAAATGACTAATGTTTAATTTGATCAGAGCGAGAAAATCGACTGATATCCTTCCCAAAGTGGGGCTTACTAATTTCCCACCTCGATTCCCATATGCTCGCATACTTTCCGTCATCCTCGTAATCTCGTTGCTCGATGGATTTGCACGGATCTTTCGCGAAGTAAACTTAAGAGAGCAAATGAAGACTGGATCTCGTTCGGATCATTCGGTAGGGACTGCGGTTGAAACCTTTTACCCTTAGGAAAACCATCACCTCACCCTCACTAAACAATACCCCTTCGGTTCAAGATCGGCACATTTTGAAACCCGTTTAACCATTTCAAGAAGAAGAGGGACTATCCTTGAGGCTCCCGCGATGCAAAAGAAGATCGACCTGGTCCAAGCTCAAAAACGATGGAAAGCAATGATCCATCCTGGGGACTGGCTGAAATTCTCCTCTCAAAAGAAAAAAGAGAGAGACAAAAATAAAAAAAAATATACAAAAAAAAAAAGATACAAAAAAAAAAAGAAAAGAAAAGAAAGAGAGCCTAGTCCCCAAGTGATACTCGTAAAAGCAAAGTCAAAGGATTCGGTCGTTACTCAGGAGGAGTCTCAGAGTGAATAAAGAGACAACTTGGATGTTCCCTCACCATTACCTCTAACCGATCCCAAGCCGTCCTCTCGATTTTAGAGGACATTCCCATTACCCATACCTATGCCTTTAGCCAAAGCCAAGATTGACCTCTCATCCTTAGAGGCAGCGAAAATGCAATCATGGATCCCCTCACCTTAGAAATCCCAAACACTTACCCAAGAGCCAACCTCTCATTTTTAGAGGTACAATAGCAAAAGCCTAGCCGACCTCTCATTTTAAGAGGTCATGATATCCCAAATCACCCAAAGACCGATCGAAATCCCGAAGCCCACCAAGAAGCTACTACGGATAGCAAGGGTCCAATATCGTCGAGATCTAAAACAGATTATTGCTTGAAGCAGAGCCAAGTCCATCCCGGCTCAAAGGACCATAAATTGAAGATTGTGCAAATTCCGTCCGTTCATTTGACGTTGTATGTGAGCATATTTCATTTCTCCTCTGCAAACACCTGCCGTGGACGTCCCACTGGGGCTTCGCATCTGTGTCTCCCATCGACACTCTAAGAGGACATATTTTTCAATTCTTAAAATCTTCGAAGGTCCTCACATCCCCGAACTTCATCGTTCATTCTCTTCATTCGGGATAAGCCGAACTACGGCGACCTGAGCTCCTCCTATGGAGGGGAACGTAGGCAACCTTAATTGGTCCTACGAAACCACAAACAAATCTCGTAAAATCCGGTCTCTTCAAGGACCATGCCCATACACTGCCTATCCTTCCGATTCTCGATATCGCCGGCTTTCTCCTCAGATTGATAAAAATATTTGCTCATATCAGCTTTGGTGGTTGAGTAACCCGAACATCAATAAAGGGTTTTAAGCAGCTTTGTGATCACCACGAATAAGACAAGTTTTCAAGTGTCTCGAAAAGTCTTCTATTGCTACATCATAGGAAGATAGAGCTAAACACCGTTTCGGTCAGCAGGGGCTTCCATACACTTTCCACACCTTGTGATGCTTATACTCTCTCAAAAGAGCCAAACCCAAAGCGAGAGTGTCATACACTGCACTCCGGGATTCATTTCCCATCATTCGAAAGATGTGCCCTCGCGCGTAAACATTTTCGAGTCTTGTCCAAATGATCGATTGACTACGGTTTGAAATGATGAATTGCCTCTCGTGGCTACAAGATGACTCTCGCCCGCGATGAAGCCGCATGGAATATCCTCAAGCCGGGGCTTTGGTTAAGGTATCCCTCCGGCTCTCCTTACCCGATTCCCTCCATTGCTTTGCACCGTCAATCCGGGGCTTCACCAAGCCGGATGGCTCTCTGCCCCCTCCGTCGCTTTGCCGTCTCGCACGCGCGATACACTCCGGGACTCCGCCGCACCGTACTCGGGAGCGTCCCCGACTTGCCTAGCCGCGCCATATCATTTTCCACCTCACGGGAGAGGACCCCTACTATACATACCGTCCGAAACAATCCCAAAACTTCATGAATAAACCCGGCAAAACCGACCTTTAACCCAATAATCGCATTTGCTTTCCTGCACGCATGCACTCTTGCAAACAAGCTAACATAAATTAATCTTTGCTAACAAGATAAGCTTATTTAGGCATAGCACTGGGAGTTGTTGTCTTACCCTCGCAGGTACAATAATCAATTGAGTCTCAAGACTGGCCCTCAGGCCAAATTGAGAAAGAAAGAAAGAGAAAAAGGCAAAGTCCCCAGTTTCACAAGCAAAGCTCAGGACATGAAAGAAAGAACAACAAGAGAGCAGGAAAGAAGTAGCGTGAGCCCTCCGGAAGCTACACTTACCCCAGCAGAGCAGAAACAACAATGGTAGTCTAAGACCTTCCGACAGCTGCGGGTGAGCACAATACAGGTATGAACACATATTTCTTTCAAGCGTCTAGTCATCATATCATGTCGTTTTAAAGTTGGTTCAAGACACCATAGTTCTCACATTATTTTCAAAATTGGTTCGAGACACCATAGTTCTCACAAAATTGGTCCGAGACACCATAGATCTCACAATTTTTTCAAAATTGGTTCGAGACACCATAGATCTCACAATATTTTCAAAATTGGTTCGAGACACCATAGATCTCATAATATTTCCAAAAATGGTTCGAGACACCATAGTTCTCACATTTTCAAAATGGTTCGAGACACCATAGTTCTCACAACATTTTCAAAAAATTGGTCCGAGACACCATAGATCTCACAATACTTTCAAAATTGGTTCGAGACACCATAGTTCTCACAATACTTTCAAAATTGGTTCGAGACACCATAGATCTCACATTATTTTCAAAATTGGTCCGAGACACCATAGATCTCACATTATTTTCAAAATTGGTTCGAGACACCATAGTTCTCACAATACTTTCAAAATTGGTCCGAGACACCATAGATCTCACAACATTTTCAAAAGTGGTTCGAGACACCATAGATCTCACAACATTTTCAAAATTGGTTCGAGACACCATAGATCTCACAATTTTTTCAAAATTGGTTCGAGACACCATAGATCTCACAACATTTTCAAAAATGGTCCGAGACACCATAGATCTCACAACATTTTCAAAAGTGGTTCGAGACACCATAGATCTCACAACATTTTCAAAATGGTTCGAGACACCATAGATCTCACAACATTTTCAAAATTGGTTCGAGACACCATAGATCTCACAAGTTTTTCAAAATTGGTTCGAGACACCATAGATCTCACAACATTTTCAAAAATGGTCCGAGACACCATAGATCTCACAACATTTTCAAAAGTGGTTCGAGACACCATAGATCTCACAACATTTTCAAAAGTGGTTCGAGACACCGTAGATCTCACAACATTTTCAAAATTGGTTCGAGACACCATAGTTCTCACAACATTTTCAAAAGTGGTTCGAGACACCATAGATCTCACAACATTTTCAAAATTGGTTCGAGACACCATAGTTCTCACAATATTTTCAAAATTGGTTCGAGACACCATAGTTCACACAATACTTTCAAAAGTGGTTCGAGACACCATAGATGTGACGACCCCAACCCTAAGCACTCATTTTAAATACTTAATTATATGCCTTTAATATTTATGTTATCTTTATGTGTTCAATTATGTCTTTAAATTCTTAATTTAAGATAAATTGGGTGAAAAGTAAATTTAGGACCTTATGAGAATTTATTGGACATTAAATAAAGAAACTAAGGAAAATAATAAAAATGGGAAAATGCTAAATAATATGGGGAGGTTAATTGAGTAGGATGAATTAATGGGATAAGGTTTATTTTAATTTAATTTGAGTAGGGTGAAAGCCTTGGGTTATTTGATGGGGGGCCAAAATCCTTCCCTCTTCCCTCCTCTTGCCAAGTGTCCTTCCCCCATCACCTCTCTTACTCCCTTCCCCCCTTCTCCTTCATTCACTACACTTTTCATCCTAGAGGAAGTATAGAGAACCACCATTGAAGCCTTCTCCCAAGCTTTGAGTCCAAGGCATTTCTTCACCAAAATCAAATCTAAGAGCACCTTTGGAGTTGGATCACCTAGAGGAATCCATCTAGCTAGAAAGATCAACCTTCCATTGCAAACCCTAAGGTGAGTTGTTATGATTCCCTTCCTCTACTTGTTCATAAGTTCCTTGAATGTTGTTCTTGTTCTTGAAATGATGATTCCTTGCTTGGAAACCCAAATGGGTGTTGAATGATTGGAAAATGAAATTGGTTGAAGTTAGGGTTTAAGGAATGATCATTTAAAGGGTTGGAAATGGGTGAAATGAGTAGAGATAAATAATCTAGGATTACTTGGTTTTGAGTTTACAAGTTTGAATGGGACTTGGTAAGATGAAGGTGTTCTTGGGTGTTCTTGTAGTAAGCCATGGTAGAGGAAAGGAGAACTAGGGTTAAAAGGATTAAAATCTGCATTTTGGGCTGGCTGGAGGCTTGGGCGGTCGCCCAAGGGGGGCTGAGCGGCCGCCCATGTTGGCAGAAGGTTTATTGTGCTTTGAAAACCCACTTGGGCGGTCGCCCAAGTGGTGTGGGCGGTCGCCCATAGTGGCAGAAACCATAATTTCCTTTGAAGTCCACTTGGGCGGTCGCCCAAGTGGTTAGGGCGGTCGCCCAAGACCCTGAACCAAATTTTCTTAATTTAAACTAGGATCGTTTAGCAAGTTTGTTGGCCACTTATAAATTAAGACTCCCACTTGGTAATTGAACTTGAACCTTCATTTAGGTCTTGTATCCTTGTATATGGAATTTGTAGGGTAGGTTTATGATCCCTCATTTCCTTACTTGATGTTATATATATTGTTGTTGATATTGTTTAGTGTATTCATAAATTGTTACACTTTGATATTGTTGGGCATGAGTATATATTACCATGTGGCTATTGTTTATCCCTTTTTGTGGATTTTATTTCAAGTAACTATTATGTGCTTGATAATTTGTTAATCAGCTGATATTGGGGGTATAACGTAATACGATCAATTATGGAAGTGTGACCTAATGTGATCGGATTATGTTATATCTGTGACCGTCCCCTCCTGTGGCCACAGGTTGGGGTTATAGCATCTGTATTGAGCCAAAAGCCTTACAGAGTTGCTACTATCTTATTTGGTTCCCTGAAAAATGGGTCTTATAAGATGTGAGTATTGCTTAAGCAGCTCACTTAAGATTGGAGTATTATTATACCCAATGTTGTACGACTATTGTTCAGACGGAAAAAGGTAAACCAAAGGTAACGTAAGGTGTTTACAGTTTTTCCAACGTGTTATGTGTTGCATCTATTTGGCATATTGTTGCATCCATAATAGCTTGCTGAGATTTATTCTCACCCCTCTCCCTTTACTGTTTTAGATCCCGAGACAGGCGGACCGGCCAAGTAAGGACGGAGAGGAGTTTGGAGAAATCTTTTGGGTGTTGTCGGGGTATGTTTAGGGTGACGTATAAAATTGTATTTTTATAATTCCTTTCTTGGAGTTTGTAATTATAAACTTTAAACTCTACGTCATAACCTTAATCTTTTGTAACTAAACTGTTGACCGTTTTCAAAGTTAGTTATCTCCTCCTCCGATGTGGAGTTGAGTGGAGTTCTTTTGAAATGTTATGTTATTAATGTTTATGTTTGAAAGTCAAAGCAAAGTTTTAAAAGTTTAGTGTTTTTGGGTTAGTATGAGGACGCTCCAACTCGGGACACGTGTAGGTTCCGGGTCGGGGTCCTCACAATAGATCTCACAACATTTTCAAAAAGTGGTTCGAGACACCATAGATCTCACAATATTTTCAAAATTGGTTCGAGACACCATAGTTCTCACTTCTTCGGTTTTTCGTTTTCCCCTCCAGTCTTGTGTTCCGAACTACGATTTGGCTTGATTCCCTCTTAAAGGGATACGTAGGAATCCTTTCTCAGAAAGGTCCAGCCATAATTTTCCCCTTCTCACCCTTCTAGCCCTTCACCTTAACCCCAGCCGCTCATTGAGATTGGGTCTTATTTTATCGACAACCCCACTTTTTCCAAAAGTGACGTTGCCGAGGGGCTCTGTAAGTACGCCAATCCAATTCGCAACCTTTTCGATGCATTTTAATATAATAAAACTGCATTAAGGGGCATTTTGGTAAATTCCCGGCCTATCCCGAGACTTCCGGAAACGTTCCATGAGTTTCCCGCGAAGGAAGTACCTTTTGGTACATCATTCATGCCAAAGGACCCCTTGGGAATAAAACCTGTTGGACCTTTTGGGTATTTTCCCGGAATGTTCCAGGAACTGGTTTTTGGTGCCAAAAGCGGTTGAGCCACCTTGTGTCACGCGACAGCTTGAGGCATGGAAAGTGGACGCGTAAGGTCATGCGACATACTAAGGCAGCCAACTGCAGCCTATAAATAAGACCCTCCCCCTCTCAGAAAGGGATCCCAATTCTAGCCTACTGTTACTCTGGCAAAATAGCATTGTGACGAACATCCCAAACACCAAACCTCTCTCTCTCTCCTACCTTCCAACTAACCAATTCCTCCCATCCAAACCCAATTCTCAAACTACACCAATTGGAGCCCTTGCACCAGAGCTTTGAGATCTGCAACGACGAATTGAAGGATTCTATATCTGACTGGATATAGAATTCGAGGAAGCAACAAGGGTAACGATTCCCTAACCCTCTCTCCCTCTCTCTCTCTCTCTTGCTTAATTCCTTGTAATTCTAGCATTATATTTTGTTTGGATTCAGTAATCAGATCCTAGCTATCTGAATTACTGAATCCCAATCGCAATCTCTCTGGTTAACTTACATAAATTGTGTAATTGAGCTCATATTGATTGATTTGGTTGAATTTGGTGCTTGAGCCCCAAGGGGGTGTGGATCTACCCATATCCACACTCCCTGGGTTGATTTAGTCTCGTTTCTGTATTTCGTTCGTAATCTAGCTAATTGACTAGATCTGTATAGCTTCTGTCAATTACGTGTTCATTCTCGTAAGTCTTCTGCGAGATGGTCCATATGTGTCACGCGACACCTTCGTCTCCATGTGATCCCGTGTCACGCGACATATTTGGTCACCGATACGACGTGTCACGTGACATAAGTGACCTATCTGCGAGAGACCTCTTTCTTTTGTATGTCTGTTTTAAGATTGTTTGTATTCAGGGATGTGGCCTCCCTAAATAATGGGCTCACAATTTGTATTTCCTCTTTTCATAATCAATAAGACGTATTTTACCACATCTTGCTTATTATCAATGTATGCACACACATTGGATTTACTTGGATGTTTTTGATTGAAAGACTCGTCTACGGACGAGGCGTGTTGGGTGAACTCTCGGTTCTTCCCAACACGTAACCTGACCTCCGAACCCATGTTTTTCTCTCTAAATAAAGGTTTTCAATGTTTCCTCTTAAAAACGGCGTGGCGACTCCTTTTTCTTTTTTCGGGCGAGCGCACATTCAGTTGGGCAGAGTGATTCTGAGCTTCTCAGCACGCAGTTTGCTTGTTTTTTCCTAGCATTTGGGGCAGTCTCCTTTTGCCATGCTTTTGGACTCATTCTTTTGGTTTTTTTTTCCTTTTTGCATACTTTTAATTTTTTGCATTTTGAAAACTCTTTTTTACAAAAAAGACAAAAGTTTTTTAGAAATTACCTTCACACTACTCGCACACTACCCGCACATAGAGTTAAAACCCTTGGAGTGTACGGACGGCATCGCGGACGGTGATATGTCTCGCCTACATTTGAGCGCCTAAAGTCCTCCCGGCCTATAGAGTGTTAGGAGCCACACTTGTCCGTGACACTTTTTACCGTGACCGGTTGGTTTTTATCAAAAATACTTTTCAAAAAATTTTCAAACTCGATTTTCAAAATTTTCTAACAAAGTTCGAGTCGTACTTCATTTCCAAAATCTCGACGTACTCTCCCTCTTCATGTTGAAATTTACGAAATAACTTAACGTGAGTACATGTCAAAATTTTCACATGTCTTGACGTAGGTACATGTCGATTTCTCGCTTTGGCTTCGCAAGAAGTCATGACGCGTTTTCGACATGTGCTAACACGAGACCATGTCAAATTTTTGACACGTACTAACGAGAGGTCATGCCGAAATTTTCCCATGAAGCGACGAGAGGTCATGCCGGATTTTCGACTAGAAGTGAGGAGAGGCATGCCAAATTTTTTCCAGGATTTTACCTGCGAATCGCGGTCTTGTACAATCAAAAGTACTTTCGACCCTCTCTCCTCCCGAGTCAAGACGTTGTTAACTTGAACTTGGTTTTGAAAATTTTCAGTTTGACTTGTTTTGACTTGTATGCCCTTAGGTCCGTTTTGCTTTTTGATTGGTGGGTTCCACGTGCCCTATAGGACCTCTGTCGGGATTGTCCGTTCCGGGTGTGCAATACAGGTGGAATACAGGGGGTCTATAGACGTAGTGATGGAACCCACTAGTCCAGGAATAGTGTAGAATGCGAAAAAGAAGGTGTCCCCCTTTTCCAACCATTCTTAGGATTAATAAAAATTGTTTTTATTTAAACTTTTAATAAGTCATACGCATGAGTCTGTCCCGAGCCTATCCTCTCCCGTACCTAAAACAGTTCTCTCCCCCTTTCACTGAGCAAGTATTGGGTCAGAGTTCCGGGTGGTCGGTTAATTAGTTTCTCTCCAGTCAAGGATTCGCTTCCAGAAGTCTCAGAAATGGCAGAATCGCAAGTTTCAGAAGGTTTGGGTCATAATTCGGGTATGGATCCAGCTTAGAGTCAGAATGTCAGTCAAGTTTAGGGCCGGATCAAGGTCAGAATTTAGGGCCGAACGTGGGTTTGAATGCTTCTCCTAGTGGCATGGGTCCTCATATGACACCCTAGGGAAGTCCGTTTGTTAATCCTCACCCAGGTTTCAGTTTCTCTCAGGAGGCTTCTCTCCGTGCTGCTCTTAAAGCCTCTCATGCCCGTGAGGAGGCCGGTTGGGCTCGTTATGTTAAAGTGATGCGTATGCAAGGGGTTGTGGTAATCCGTCGTCCCGATGGAACGTACGAAGAAGTTAGGGAGGAGCCCGATGTTACTATCTACGGCACTGGTTTTGTTCCCCCATCCTCACCTAGGCAAGGCTATCACAATGTGCCCCCGCCAACCAATTATGGTGTGCCTAGCTCCTTTTCGATGCCGACTTATGGGAATATAGCAAGACCTACCCCCATCCCAGTGTCTACTTATGGCGGGCAATACGGACCGAGAGGCGAGTCAAGCTCCTTCCCGAAGGTTAGTGCTCAAGACCAGTTTGGGTTCTCTCAAGATCAGTTTGGGTTTTCTCCTCAAAATCAGATTGGGCAAAATCAGCACAGTGGTGTGAACCAAGATCAGTATGGGTTTGCTCAGAATCAATTTGGGTCGGCTCAGAATCAGTATGGGTTTCAAAGTCAGGGTCAGTATAGCAGCGCGGGTCAACCGCTCAACGCAACCTTTGGCGGTCAGTTTGTTACTACTCATGGTCAGTCCAATCAGTAGCAGAATGGTCAGTATCGTCTGTCGGGAAGCCAGATTTGTCAGGGCAATATTCGGCCGTATCCTCAGTCCCAGCTCCAAAGCTTTCCTCTACCAGTAGTGCAGCCACAGTTTAACGAATATGATGCTTTTGGTGTAAAGATCCAAGGTCCGAGTGGGTCTTATGCGGGTGCCCCAGTGTCATTGCCACCGACCGCTTTGCCCTTCAACCCGTTAGTTTCTCAGTTTGCAGTTCCTCCTTTTGTGGCACCTGTTCAGGCGAGTGGTCCTGTTCCGTCCTCCATGGTAGCTCCAACCGTAGGTCAACCCCCATCTTTCGAGGTTTTGAGCTTGAAGGAAGAGTTGAAATATGTGAAAGAGCAGTTGCACAAGATGACTTTCGGGTCAAGTGTGGTCAATTCTGTAGAGCTCAAAGACTCTCGGGCTCTCCCGCAGAACTTCAAGATGCCCCCTATAGCTAAGTTTGAAGGCTCCACATGCCCTAAAACTCACGTGAACAGCTATATCATGTCTATGGGTGCCAAAGGGGCCACCGAGGAAATGCTAGCCCTCTACTTTCATTTGTCTCTCGATGATTCTCCTTTGAGATGGTTTCTAGGCCTCAAGCCGGAGGCACGGGCTACGTGGTCCCAAATCAGTGATGCTTTTTTGGAGAAGTACAAGGGAAGTGTCGAGTGGTACACCACTCGTAGTGATTTGATCGGCACCATCCAGAGGCATGATGAGTCCGTAACAGATTTCTATAAGAGGTGGAACAAGAAGCTGAATGAGTTGATTCATCCAATTCCCCAATCCGATGAGAAGGCCATCTTCCTTTCATGTGTCAAGCCAGCTGTTAGGGAAGCCATTGGGCGTGGGTACTACCCAAATCTGCGAGAAATGGTGAGTGCGGGGGCCGAAAGCGAGAATGCCACCTATTCCATCATTCCAACTGCTGCCTATAGTAATGCTCCAGCTCCTCGCTACCGAGTTCCAAGCTCTACCCCTGCTGCTTCGAAGGGTAAGGAAACTGCTGTCTCTAACACCATCAACTATATTCAAGGGGAGAAGGGTCAGTTATCCGGCCGTGGTGGAGGAAGGCCTCAGCGGCAGAAATTTGATGATTTGGGGATGCCAGTTGAGGAGGTATTTGAGGGTTTATTGAAGACAGGAATGGTTAAGCCTTTGGAGAACTATCCCACTCCTAACACTCCGGGATTGGATCACAGTTTGAAGTGCCGTTACTACCAGTGCTCGGGCCATACCACCAACAATTGCTATATACTCAAGAAGATCATTCAGAGTTTAATCGACCAGCGCAAGATTGAGAAGCCGAACGTCATCAACAATCCTCTTCCCAACAAAAACAACAGGGTCAACATGATCGAGTTTGAGAAGAATGAGTTTGTCAATGTCATAGAGTTTGGTGAGGAAGTTTGTGATGAGAGTAAGCTTGTTGTAGGAGAGGCCATTTGTAATAAAGGTGTGAATGCATTCGAGGCGATTGTGCCTGTGAACAATGATGTAACCGAGGTTGTCAATGAAATGAATGCTGATTTCTGTTATATGTTGTCTTGGGATGATATTTGAGCCGCAACAAGATCGGCAAATGAGGTCGAGCGTGATAGTGAGCTTGTAATTAATGCTATTTCTCCCGATTCTCGATCTACTCCCCTCACTTGGGAAGAGATTAAGTGCGCCGCTAATTCAAGCTCGGCGATTACTGTTAATCAATTGAGACAGGCGGCTTGGCTGTATGCTACGCAGGGACCTCCGTTGAGTTGGTCTGAGTTAAAGGCGGTCGGTGCGGGTCATGACAAGGACCAGGAGGCTGAGGTCAATTTGCTCACCAGGTCGGGTAAAATGTTGGGGACCGATGTTGCCGGGTCATCAGGAAAAGACAAAGAAGCAACCGTTCCTGAGGTTAAAAGTAATAGAAATCCGTATGCCAAGGGGGTAATTGAGGAGGATGTGACAATGGAAGATCCGATTCTCACGCAGTTGAAGCGAACCCAGGCCAACATTTCTCTCTGGTCCCTCTTGACTTCTTCTTATCCTCACAAGTTGAAGTTGGAGGAAGCCCTATCTAGGACAATGGTGTCTGTAAACTCTAGCCCGGATGAAGCTTGCCAACTGAAAGGTACTGCCCAATATGGAAATATAATCACCTTCACGGAATTGGATTTGCCAAAGTTTGGAACCAACCAAAACGAGTCTCTGCACATCACTGTTCAGTTAGATGGGCATCGGCTTCCCCACGTGATGGTAGACAATGGCTCGGCTATGAACGTATTACCTGCCAGAATGATGAGTTTGTTAGATATTAAGGCCATTGATTTGAAAGCATCTAATCAGACCATAAAGGCGTATCACTACACGTCTAGGAATGTTTTGGGTGTGATACCGTTGACTCTGTGGTTCGGCAAGAAACCCATGGTAGTCGAGTTTCAGGTGATCGACATTTCGGTCAGTTTCTCCGCCTTGCTAGGAAGGCCGTGGCTTCATCAAATCGGAGGAGTCGCTTCGACCCTGCATCAGTGTGTCAAGTTTGTCCAAAACGGCGAGTTAACCATAATTTATGGGGACAGTGTTACTATTGATGGCACCAATGATGAGGGGAGGCCGGTAATGGAGATTAAGTACGACAAAGCCAATTTAATGTTGAGCGGTTTTAGGGTCGAGAGCCCAAAAGCCCAGATATGTACAATTGACTTAACAACCTCCTCTTATAGGATTCCTCTGGTTATGGTGATGATGAGACGCATGAATTATATTCTGGGGCTTGGTCTGGGTAGACGTCTGCAAGGTTCCCACAAATTTGAGGAGCTGCAGCCGAAGAAAGATAGGAAGGGTTTGGGATATGTTAAGACCCCCAAGGACAGAGAGGCTGACAGGATCGAAGCCGCAGAGAAGAGAAGGGCTATTGCTGCTGGAAAGCCGTACGGCAAACTGAATCTCCGTCCTTACAGCCTCTCCTTGGAGAAATACTTTGTTAGAGAAAAGGGGGATGATTTTGTGTGCCCCGAAGTTCAGTTCAAGAATATGAAAGAGAGGTTGGCAGTTATCAAGGATCTCGCTTTGAAGGACGATCCTGTCAAGGAGTTTATCATCAACAAGCCTAATGTCCCAGGGACTGTTACCACTTTCGAAAGCCAGTATCATTTCTGGGGGAATCCCGATTTCACCAGTCAGTTCGAGAAGTTGTCTGTGGTTGAGCCTATGATTGGGGAAGCCGATGAAGCTACTGAGTTTGATGTGGGAAAAGATGTCACAGCCTTGTTTGAGGAGGAAGATTTATCAGAAACTGCCGAGGCTGATCCGTTGATTGAAGCATCGTTGATCGAGCTATGCGAGGAGGCATCGCTGATGGTTGGGGCTGTAGCTAAAGATCCTTTTGGTATGATTGACCTTCTGACTGCGGATGAATATGTTTTGGTGATTGAGTTTGATGGGGGCAAGGAGATTGATTCGCGCACTTTCGTCAGCACCTCAGAGATGCCGCTCCGGAACTGGACTTATTTCAAGGGACCGATTGCTAGCCAGGAAGTTATGATCGAGAAGCTCGGGCTGACCCCCCGTCCTGGTGTGTCTGAGTCTAAATTTGTTCCTGTAGTCTTGAGTCAGTCCTCAGAGTCTCTTGTTATCGAGTTTGAGTCTCTAGATAGGTCAGATACTCTCACGGCTGATGATCATCGCCGTGTCCTTGACTCTATTTTCCCTTTTTCTCTGAATAAAATGGTTGACCTTTCTGTGTATCCCTTAATTGCCACCTTAACGAATGATAAGTTAACTAAAGCAAATCTTAATGATTCATTTGAAGAGGACACGGACTTTTTAGATGAAAACTTTTTAAATGATAATCTAAAGCAGGTTTTTGAGTGAGAGGAAAATCGGGCACAAGCTGCCGATGAAGTATTGACCACGGTGAATTTGGGAACTAATGAAGAGCCCAAAGAGACACAAATTGGTATCTTCTTCATCAGGGAAGAGCGGGAAGCCCTCATTGATTTGCTCAAGGAGTACGTGGACGTGTTTGCCTGGTCCTCTAAGTATATGCCGGGGTTGGATACTTCGACCGTTGAGTACCGAATACCCCTAGACCCAAATGCCAAGCCCGTCAAACAGAAACTTCGTCGGATTAAGCCCGAATGGTCCCTTCAGGTTAAAGAGGAGATAGAGAAGTTGCTCAGGGTGGGTTTCATTAGAGTGATTGAGTACCCAAAGTGGTTGGCTAACATAGTGACGGTGACTAAGTCGAACGGCAAAGTCAGGGTTTGTGTAGACTTCAGAGATCTCAACAAGGCTAGCCCGAAAGAAGATTTTCCCTTGCCCAATATTGATCTGTTGGTGGATACTACTGCCAGGTACGAAGTCTAGTCATTTGTAGATGGTTTTACGGGTTACAATCAGATTAAGGTGGCCGAGGAGGATCAGGAAATGACTACCTTTACCAGCCCATGGGGAACCTTTTGTTATACGGTTATGCCATTTTGGTCTGAAGAATGCTGGCGCCACTTATCAGCGAGCGGTTACCGCACTTTTTCATGATATGATCTATAAGGAGATTGAGGTTTATGTTGATGATATGATTATCCATTCTAAGGGGTCAGATGGTCAATACTTGGTTGACTTGAAGAAATTCTTTAACCAATTGCGGGAGCATGATATGAGATTGAACCCGGCGAAATGCACTTTGGCGTGGTCCGAGGAAAGGTCCTGGGATATATGGTCACAGAGCGTGGCATTGAGGCCGATCCGGGAAATATTAAGGCCGTCATTGAGATGAAGCCACCAAAGACAGTCACGGAGGTGAAGGCTTTCATGGGCCGTCTTTAGTATATTAGCCGATTCATCCAACGGTTAACCTCTATTTGTGAACTGATTTTTAAGCTGCTCAAGACGAATCAGGAGGTTGAATGGAATCAGGAGTGTCAGATCATCTTTGAGACAATCAAGGCCTACTTGGTCCATCCCTCAATCCTTTGCCCCCCGCATAAGGACAAACCCTTGATGCTATATTTAACGGTTACAGATAGTGCTGTCGGAGCCATGCTTGCACAAGAGAAGCCAGACTCGAAAGTGGAAAATGCCATCTATTTCGTCAGCCGGAAGCTTCAGGGCAGTGAATTGAACTATTCAGCTTTAGAAAAAACCTATGCAGCTTTGGTATGGGTGGTCGGTAAATTGAGGCATTATCTGTTGGCGCATTCGGTATATCTAGTGTTGAAAATGGACCCCATCAAGTGCCTATTTGATAAGCCTTCTCTGTCTTCGAGGCTCGCGAAGTGGCCCTTCTTCTTAGCCGAGTTTGATATCTAATTTGTGACCCGCAAGGCAATCAAAGGCCAAGCTTTGTCAGACCATTTGGCAGATTTTCCAAGCTCAGAGGCACGCGGACTCGAACCCTAGTTTCCGGATGATGGGATTTTTATGGTAGAGGGTACAGACCATTGGCAATTATTTTTCGATGGTGCCGCCAATAAGCGAGGCAATGGTATCGGTATGGTGTTGGTTGACCCAAAGGATGTGCACACCCCCATCGCTATCAAGTTGAATTTCCCGGCTACTAACAACGCCGCGGAATATGAAGCCTGCATAGCCGGTCTCGAGGCAGCTCTGGAGAGAAATGTCGAGGAGTTGGAGGTATATGGAGACTCTCAGCTAATAATCAACCAGGTGTCCAACAAGTGGAAAACCGTGGACCTGTACTTACAATTGTATTATGCTTATATGGAGGATTTGATCAACCAATTTAAGGAGGTCACGTTCCATTTTCTGCCTCGAGACAAGAACAGATTTGCAGATGCTTTAGCCACTTTAGCCTCTTTGGTAGAGATTCTGGAGGGTAAGTCAGTAAAGCCATTCAGAGTTGGGAGACGTGAGAACTATGCCTACTGTTGTCGAATTAGGCTGGAAAAAGTCGATGACTTGTGGTACAGCCCGAGATTTTCCCAGTATCTCGAAACATGGTGGCCTCGTTCTAGACAGAGATGAGGATGGTAAACTGAAAGAGGGCCTTCGCGCCAAGAGCCTGCAAGCTTTAAAGCAATTTTCTGCGCAGTATGTTATTCTGGGGGATGACTTGTGGAAGAAAAGGCACCGAGGACCACTTTGCTCTGTATCCGCAAGTCTAAAGCCAACAAGGTCATGGTGGAAGTCCATGGTGGTGCATGTGGACCACATATGAATGTCAGAGCTTTGATGTTCAGCATACTCAGGATGGGATATTATTGGATCTCCATGGAGAATGACTGTATACTGTTTCTGCAGACTTGTGATAAGTGCCAGCGGTTCTCCAATCTCAACCATATACCTCCCCACGATCTCTATTGTATGAGCACTCCTTGGCCATTTGCGACTTGGGGGATTGATGTCATTAGGAAGATCACCCCTGTAGGCAGTAATGGACATGAATTTGTGTTGGTAGCTGTTGATTATTTCACCAAGTGGGTTGAAGCAGCATCCTACAAGGTCCTCAATTCCAAAAAGGTGGCCCGTTTTGTAAAGGAGAACATTCTGTGCCGGTATGGAGTTCCAAATGAGATTATTTTCGACAACGAGTCGCACTTCAAGCGAGATGCCGATAGACTGCTTGCAGAATTCAAGATCAAGCGCCACAAGTCATCTCCATACCACCCTCAGACTAATGGTGCTGTCGAAGCCGCAAATAAGAATTTAGAAAGGATCATCCGAAAGATGGCCGGGCAAACGGGCAGGTTGGCTTTGAGAAGCTTCATCTGGCATTATGGGGCTATCGTACTTCAGTAAGGACAGCCACCGGTGAAACCCCGTTCACTTTGACATGTAGAATGGACACCATCTTGCCCATTGAGTTAGAGATTCCCTCTCTTCGGGTTCTGCTAGAAAATGAGGTCAATGAGATAGACTGGCTTCAAAGTCGGCATGACGAATTAGCTCTTCTCGATGAACGAAGGCTCAAGGCGATGGAACACATCCGGGCTTATCAAAAGCGTATGGCTAGGGCCTTTGACAAGAAGGTGCATCCCCGTGACATTAAGGTGGGTGATTTGGTCTTAAAGGAGAAGCCGCCGAACCAATTCAGTCCGTTGGGCAAGTGGGCGCCAGTTTGGGTTGGCCCGTATTTGGTGAAGGAAATCTTTTCTGGTGGAGCAATGAGGTTGACAGATTTGGATGGTAACCCCTTTATGCATCCGGTGAACGGCGACAAGCTGCGCCGCTATTATGTTTGAATCGAGTCTCCCTCTCTCTAAAATAAATAAATAATAATAATAAAAAATATATAAAAAAGAAAAAATAATAAAAGCGCGAAAATAATGTACCCAGACGAGGCGAAAACCTCCCAAAAGGCAGTCCGTGCAAAACAAAGGGCGCGCTCGGTGCTAAAGAATATACCTAACTAGATTGAAAACCCTAAAAACGGGCGGTCTAGGTAAAAAATAGGGTTGCACCACTTATCCCCCTTCTATCTATCCCTTTCTTAAACACAAAGTTGATTGAGTCGAACTACGGAGACTACCAAATCATGTCAACAATTATTTTTGTAAATGCCAAGATGTGTCTTGATTAAGCATTGAATTAATTTCAACTTTCACTACATTAATACATTCTTTGATGAGTTCAAGCACGATCTACTTTCGACTCACTAACTTAAGCAAAGATACATTTTTTAAAAGTACATCTAATGCATGCACATTATCGGCAATAAAGGGATACAAGGATGGTCACCTAATCCTAGTCACTCGTTCCCGCTCCCGAACTAGCACTCTTCTTCTTCCTCTTTCTTGGTCCTCGGGAGGTCTTTGGCCTAGCTATCTCAAGCAGTCTGTCTCTCGTCCTTCCGGCTCGGGAATGCTACGAGCCGGTGAGTCAACCCAATCCAGCGGCTCTCGGTGCCGCTGGGCAGCCCTCTCCTCCCTCAAAGCTGTCCTCAGAGCCATAACCTCGGGGTCATCCCTCATCTTGGCCCTCCTCTCGGAGTCTCTCGTAATCCGTTGTCGGATCGTCGGTCACATTATGCAGGTCATTCAACGCCTCGGCATCCCTTAACTCCCGGCTAGTCCGATTCCCTCCTCGGGTCCCTTGGCAATATGCCTCAATAGTGTCTTGAACCGGCCCCATCTGCTCCCGTACCAAGATGAGATATAAGGTGGACGGATATGTGATGCCCCGAGTGCTATCGTATCGGTGTGCGGCGGGAAAGGCTGCTCCCAAAAGGCCCTAAGCAAAGAATCGATTAGTCGGCCATCGGTCATGTCAAGGGAGCGGTATCTCGGGCAATCTGCTCTACGAATCATGCTAATAACTTCTTTGTGGGTACCGTGCTTGCCTCGAACGAGTGAGGGGATGCTAGATGATGAGAAATGCTGTCCCGGTAGCCTCACGATAACAGAAGCATCCTATCTGTCGCTCATAGTCTCGAGCCTCCATCCGGGCACCCAATACTGAATATCTGTGGTGGTATGCCTGGCCAACCGTCTCTGCCAGCTCTCCTGCGCAGCCTCCCGAGCCACTCGCCTCTGCCGAGTAACCCATGGTGCTTGATGCGCCTGCTTGGGCAATGGAGAGATAAGCCCCAAGTGCTCAAGCCACAATGATAAGAGAGCTGAAATTTCTGCGTCCCATATATGGCAACCCTCCAGCCAATCGGTCCATCCCATGGTATGTCTCCGCCAGCAGAATAGGTACTATGTCTCTCTCTCCCTGCCGGGCCGAATCTCAGTCAGAGTAGTACCCCGGTAACCCCGCATCTGCCTGATAACCCCAAGTAGTAAGCCGGAGCATACCCCATCATACTCACAAAAGCAGTATAGAGAGACCATGAATCGGCATGAAAATGTCCATAGCCGTGGATAGGTCGAAACTCTGGGCATGATACGGCTAGCCGGGCTATTCGAGCTAAGTCAATGAAAGACGGGTCAAGAATCATGTCGAATACACTCGTGGGCAATCCCAAGAAATCGACCAGCTGCTCGTTCAAGGGTCGTGGGTCTCGCGGGAAAACTGCATCTCTAAGCTCAGATCCCCCTGTCAGTGCGCGGAGCTCCTCAATGGTGGGTGTGAGGTCGTTGTATGAGAAGGTGAAGACGTGCCTCTCGCGGTCCCAATATCTAGACGCAGCCCGGAGAAGATTTCGATCGACCGCCCATTCCTTTAGTGCCCCGAAATGCATCTCGGCCCATACCTTTGGTCAATTGAATGCTTCCCCCCAGATTGTTGCTTTGATGGTGAGCGGAGTTAGATTGATGAGATCGGAGTGAAATTGGCGCCTCTTTGGTTTTGGATCTCTCATCAGCTAATGTTCCATTTTTGGGCCAAATGTGTGGGATCTTGGGGCCAATTTTGGGGGTTGAAGGTCGATTTTGGGCTGCCGATGGCTAGCTATTTGGAAAGCACTTTTTGCGAATCTGCCCTTTTATAAGTCTTGGAGGCTTCTTTGTCAAGAAATTACGCTGATTTGAATTTGTCCGTGTCGTCGCGACGTCGGAAGTCCCACCGAGTATCGGCGGTTGCAACATCTGTAATGATCCCAAGCAGTCCAATACTTCACGCTCGAGCACATTAACATGTCTAAATAGTATCATATCCACTCCCGCCGCTCACCAAATGCGCGGAGAGGATTTGGCACGCGTGATACTGATACATCCGTAGATACTGAAAGCGGCACCCCGATACATCTTAATGCCACAAAAATACCAAACCACAACAAATGCCATTCTTTTTACTTTTTGGGACAGGACTTATACATATGTCTAAATAGGTATAAAATACCGCTTCTAAGAAAATGCTTTGGTTGCTTCAATGCGAAAGTGCAAAAAAAT